>PVIH01016392.1:0-45747 GCA_004025045.1 Sigmodon hispidus
GGTGCCGGCCGAACAGGAGCAGAAGAAGCCGGAAAATGAGATGAGCGGGAAGGTCGAGTTAGTGCTGTCACAGAAGGTGAGGACGCAGCCAAGCCAAGAGCTCAGTCCACAGATTAACATGGCTTCCGGGGGCCAGCAGTCACGAGGGCTGGCGGTCTCAAGTGACCTTTGCCCTCTGAAGACTACACTGCATCTTCATGGCAGATACATTTTTAAATGCTTAATATTCACTGGCTCTGCTGATTCTCAGTCAAGCTAGAAAGTAAGTCCTATCATGAACCACATTTTCAATAAAAACAGACTAAGAGATGATAAGAAATTTCTTTTAAATATGCTCTTTTCTTTAATTTCCTGAAAATTTTATATATGTATACAATGTAGCTTGATAATATTTCTCTACCTCCTCATTCCTCTTCTAATTTAATGACCTCACTGAGTCAAATATTTGC
The DNA here is from genome assembly GCA_004025045.1 of Sigmodon hispidus. NCBI lineage: Eukaryota > Metazoa > Chordata > Mammalia > Rodentia > Cricetidae > Sigmodon > Sigmodon hispidus. The sequence continues at coordinate 450 of PVIH01016392.1, forward strand.
TGCCCATATACTTAGGAAAGTTGGGCCATCCACTAGGGTGTGGTTGACCTAGTGGGATCCATACTTTTAAAAAAGCTAGATCTTCATTCCCACAGCAGCCCTTAGCTGTCAATTGTCCCTCAGCCAGGAACAGGAATTTTCTTTTCTTTTTTTTTTTTAAAAAAAAACTTTATTTATTTATTTTATTTATTTGCCTTGGTGTTTGCCTGGAACTGGAACTACAGACAGTTGTTAGCTGCCATGTGGGTGCTGGGAATCGAACCCGGGTCCTCTGGAAGAGCAGACGGCGCTCTTAACCGCTGAGCCATCTCTCCAGCCCCTGGAATGGGAATTTTCTAAGCCCTCCACCTACACCCGAGCACCCAGGCAGGGATGTTGACTAGTTTGATTTTACACAGGTCTTGTGCTGGCAATCATAGCTTTTGTAAGTCCAAATTGCAGAGATTTTTAGAGTCACAGTTTCTAAATGAACAGACTAAACATTTTACTAGACTTCCTTAATTACTGACCTATGTAACTTGAGTAAAACTGTTCTCAATTTCCCATTTAATGGATAAATGCTTAGGTAGTTCAATATAAATTACATAGGCTTTCCAATGATAACTTTTAACTTATTTTACTTCTAAATAGCACAAAAAGATAATATACAGATTTTTAAAAAAATGTCTCTAAACCAACTTTTCATAAACAATTTTGACTTTGGCAGTTTCTGAAATCTAATTTACTACAATGATATATTGTGCCACATTTATTATCTACAAAGACAAATAGTTAGAAAAACATTTGACTTCCCATCACAATGCACATATGACCTATTCTTCAGACCAGAGACCTTAGTTGGGACATTGAATACTGATTTGAAACAAGTTTTTAAAGAATTCACTCAGAGCAGCAGGTTTTTAGGTCTATGACATGAGATGATCAATGACCACATTAGCCACTAATCTAAGGCATAAAACTTGCATGAGGCATTAGCATGGAAATCTAACACGTTCCCACCCCAGGTGGTACTGGATTTCAAATCTGTTGTCCCATCTAATAGGAATAAACTTAAATAGCTTATTTAGAGGTTCATTTACAAAGTTAATAATTAGAGTGATTTACTCAATAGGCAGGGGAGGGGGAAGAGAGACAGATGGGTAGTAATTGAAATGAGAAAAACAGTAAAAGTCACCTCACAAAAGCCAAACTTAACTTCTGGGTTTGATGGGGTTTTTTATGGTTAAAGACTTTTGACAAAAAACTCAGGTTAAGAGGGAAAAAAGAAGAAGAAAGGAAAAAACAGGGCCTTTAGAAACATAATCTTGATTAGAAGTCAAAAAGTCAATCCTGTTTTAGGGTACACTTGGTACAGTGAGTTAAATTTCCTAAACAAACATGTTTATGTCTTTAACACTGGAATGACAGCACTTGCTTCACATGGATTAAAAAGACAACAAATCCAAAGTGTTACCAATGCCTAGGCATGAAAAGCATCAAATTACTAGTGATTCTATCTCTTAGTGGAGTCACGAGAAAGTGCTGAGCTACAGAAATGTATCCCTCCTCTAGAACCTACATGGCAGAAACTGTTGTGGTCACAAATTTTGATATAGTTCCATTTACCCTTAAGCTCAGGTGGGGAAGCATTCAGATGAGTTATATAATTTAGTATATAGTGTTATACCAGACAAATGGGGTCCTGCCTGCCAATTAGCAGCAAACAAATATGTAGTATGTCAGTCTTCTCTCCAGTGACTCATGTTTCTCTGTCCTTTCTATTCATGAGACTTGGCTCCAAGTTTGTCCTTAAATTTGAAATACTCAGGCCAACAGTCCAAATGGTAAGCCATATAAATAATTGTTTCAATAATAAGATATCTAATATTTTTTGAAGAAAATAACTTGTACTGCCTATCATGACAAATTTATCTTCGTAATGACCTGAAAGACTAGATCCAAATGTTTAATTCTGCAATGCTTTCTTTTTTGGCCTTCAGATTTGTCTTACTTTATGAAAATTCATGAATATTTGTGTATGTTTCAGATCCAATTGTGTGGATCACTTATATCATAATGCTATACCCCACCATTCCCATAAGGAAATACCCCTAGACCACCTATCAAACCCATTGGCATGGCTAACATCTGGTTTTAAGAGGAAACCCCTAAGGAAAGGGCCTGTGTCAGCACTGGAGGCAGGGCCAGGAAGCCAAACTGGAATTCTAGGGTCTTAAGAAGAAACACAAGTAGCTTCCAGAATTGCAGAAGGTAATCTCTGGGCACCTGTTTTGAATGTGTCTGTAGTCATGGCTGTCATCATGTTCCATATTCTAACAATTCACTAGCCTGGAAAATAAAAGACAGAAAATTTAAACTTCAGTTCCCTTTCTAGGGCTCTGTGGTGTGTGTGTGTGTGTGTGTGTGTGTGTGTGTGTGTGTGTGTGTGTGTAGTTACAGCAGAAAATTGTTTGATAGAAACCTTGTTTTAGGTATTTCTATGCCAATTTTTATCATACAGAAAATGACTTCCTCACATGTATAAAAATCCTGGACAAATTCTGCAGTGCAGAAACATTTTCTGGAATTAGATTGTCACCTTAGAAGAGAAATTAAGGTCAGAACACCTGTTTTTAAGAGTTCTGATCAGAAGGTGTGAGTTCCTTCCTTCACCCACAGTTTGTCACTAACTCTTGATTTTGCCCTAACAGTAAAGTGGAAGTAGTGAAGGGCCTCACAAAGGACCCCCTCCCCGCTTGAGGCTCTGCAGAAGGCCCTTCTTGACTAAGGGACACAGAGAAGTACCTTTAATTGCAGCCATATCCCTCCATGAGCTGTTCCTTGCCTAGGCCCTTCATTCTGGCTACTCATCAACACCTACATTTTCTTCTGCTTAAAATATCTTTCTTTTACCTACCTAACTACATTTCATCTTTAAGACAGCCACATGAAGCACTACCTGAAAAAGCCAAAGCTTCCTATTTTAAGCTCCCAAAATGCCTCAAGCCTTCCATGAATACTGCTGAGACCATATAATTTATCATCCAAATCAACACACTGTTGAACATAAAAGACAACACTAAAAATAACTCTGCTGGATGGCAGACATCACCTAGTACTATCTCAAGCAAACTAGGACAGAAGATCCTCTTAATTACATTCTCCACTCTATACATCAGACTTTTATTAACCTGTCTATCTTTCATCCTACACTGTGAAAACCATTGAGGCAGAGACTTCACTTACCCAACTCTCTAAATTTAGAAACTTGCTTATATTTTATATGCAATATGTCCTTCAAGAAAGATTCCTTCTATTTTATTGTCATTAAGTACATGAACTTTATAACAAAAGATCATAGATTACAACTCCAGCAATTTATTATCAATGGCCTAGATCATCTGCATGCCTTTATGATTCATCTCTGAAATGGTTGTGACTGCAAAAAGAACTAGAATAACTAAAGTTTCAAATAAGTTGATAGATAAGGTATCTACAATGCACCTGTATATATGTGTTTTCATTAGAGAGATTAGGAAAGAAAATAGATAAGTCAACTAAATAAGTTCCAAGTAACTTTTTATCTTTCGAGCTCCTTCAAGTTACTGTGTCATGTTGAATGTTCACAATAACCTCAGACTACCTTTGGTAATGACTCAGCATGTATCAGGCTCTGTGACATTCTTTACATACTTAGTGTTACTACAAATTCACCAAAAACTTATCAGGGTAATCTTCTATTCCCTCACTTCTGGAAACCTTCATTTTTGAAGTCTCAGTTTCCTTACTTATAAACATGGGAATGTTAGCCATCCTTTCTCTGTATCTAGAGTTTGTTGAAAGCTTGATCATTATCCCAGAGCACTATGAGAGGTGGTGGGATGCTTAAGAGATGAGACCATGCAGGAGGAAAAGAATTAAATAACAAGTATTTGGAGAGCACAGCTTTCTTCCCCTTCGTCTTTCCTCGTCCTCCTCCTCCTTTTCTTCCCCCTTCTTTTCCTCTTCCTTCTCTTTTTCTCTCCCTCACTTTCCTGCTCAGCTTCCCTTCCTCACTTCCTCCTTCCTGAACACCAAGAGCAGCCTTATTATACCATGTGCTCTTGCCATTAAAGTTTGCCTTGCCACAAACCTAAAGCATCAAGACCAAGTTAACTGGACTGAAATTATGAGCTTAAATAAATAAACAAACCTTTTCTATCCTCTAAGTTGATTGGCTTAGGTATTATGTCATAGCAATGGAAAGCTAAGTAATATACAAATGATTTTATGCAAAAAAAAACTGAGGTCTGGAATTGTCACTCTATTGTATCTTTTTATAAGAAAATACAGTCTCTAATCCTCCCTTCATGGGAGTTTCTTAAGATTCCTTGGAGAAACAAAAGTTTCTCTAAAGTCTTCTGATCACACAATGTTCCTAATGTTGGAGGAAATGGAGAGTGAAAAGCAATGGCAGTGAAATCTGTGCTTTGGGGGAGTTCTCACTCACTGCTGTTTAAAGAGTTTGAGCAACTCATGATCCAATATTATTAAGGCAGCATTTGAGCTAAGCAAAGCATCATTTGAGGTACTCTAAGGACATCCAAACTTAAAGATTCCTTCTCTTACCTCCAAGGAATTCGAATTCGAGATGGAAACATGGACTAAGTATTAAATAGCTTGATAAGATCTAAGTAGCAGTAATGTAAGAAAGACTTTCTGAACAACATATGATTAACTCTCAATAAGTGGTGTAATTTGGACCTGCCATAAAAGGTCAGAAAAAAATAGAAAGAGTCCCAAAGAGGAAAGATGGAGAAGGCAGACAACTTGAATCTTTAAGCATGCATTAACTCAGCAAGCATTAAACAGCACCCACCATCTGTCATATAATGCTGGCCATTGGCATCTCAGAGGTTAGAAACATGGAAACCTGGAGTGGTATGCCAATGAAGCCCATTGTCCAAAGAGAATGTAGATGTTAGAACAAGAATTTGGCTAGCATAAAAATCATTAAAGAGATATGCCCAGGTACTGTGGGTTCTAAATAAAGGTACCAGATGTAGGGGCAACCCAGTAGAAGCACTTCTAGTAAGGAAAGTGCCCAAACTGAGTTTGTATGAAAAGATAAATGAGAAGAGTCGCATATTGTAATTAAAACAATGGAAGTAAAGGAAGGCTACTTCAGACTCATGGTTTCTGAGAGCATAGCCTGTCCTGGCAGAGAAGCCACAGTGGAGTTCATGGCTGTGAAAGCATGCAGGAGACCAGGAGGAAAGAGCATAGAGCAGGCAGGACACAGGAATCTACTTCCATCCGCAAGACCCCAAATCCTAAATTCCAGTGACTTTCCACAACAGGACCAACAGCTGGAGAATCCCGTGTTCAAACACACAAGCCTTTGGGAGGACATTTCAGACTCAAAGAGAGAAAAGAAAGAAAAACCCCCAAAAGGAGAATTTTGCATAGAGAAAGGAACAGAATGGCGTTAAATAACTATAAAGGAAGCTGGAAATTCAAGCCAAAATTAATCAACATTTCAGAAAGAGTTGGCAAAGTAGGGGTTGTGTTAAAACAAAGACAATAATCTCTAAAATGGAAAGATTTAGATAGAAGACTAAAAATATAAAAGACTCTTCTCTGAGTTGATATCTTGCAACAGAAAATGAATAGACTGAATATTTCTGTGAATGAATTTGACTAAGGAATAGTGTGTGTTTGTGTGTGTGTGTGTGTGCCTATAGCCAAGAAAATACTCAAATTATTTGCTATGTAAAAGTAGATAGATAAATAGATAGATAGATAGATAGATAGATGATAGATATAGGTATGTATATAGATATATCCATACATATATAATGCACATGCACTTGAACAAAGTATCATGTGATAAAGCACAATCTAATTCTAATTTATATTAAAAAGTAATTTCAAAATTAAAGCTGTTTGTGGTTTTGTTTGCTTTTATTAAAACCTCATTCCAGGCTCTGCCAGAAGTAGAGCAGGCCACTGAGAGATATGAAAGATATACAGCAAAGACAAAATGTCTCTTCTTCTTAGCCCTGAACTAAGCTCATAAAGCACACTTGCCAGAGGGAGCTCTAGAAAACATTTATTTGTCTAGTTTCATTTTAAAGTGCACATGGACTATTACTAAAAGCAAGAACATACTTTATAAGAAGCAGTAGGCTTTGATGGGAAACATCAGGAGCAAATGGATGATCCTATTAACACATGGATACGTGTATAAAGATGTATAAAAGGTAGCTTGGCCTTCCTTGTCTTCATCCCTGGGTCAATAAAATCATTGATCAAGAGACAGTAACAGAGTGATGTGCATAACCTGCCTGCCTGGTATTTACTCCTGGCTGTTCTACCTACTGAGTGCCAATGTAATTTTTCTGACACACACCTTCCCAAGCCTCCATGATCTCTTCTATAAAATTAAAAGCATTAAAAAAAATCATATGTAATGGTTACCATGACTGACATAGAAAGAAAGTACCTAGCATCTGGGCAAATATAACATGAGAACTCATTAGTGGTCTCAGAGCTTCTACACATGTACCAGAACCAGTTCAAGATACATAAGACAGTGTTTGTTACATAAGACATGTAAGTTATTAGATAGACTGATGCCCACTATAAATTCACTAGTGTAATTAACTTTCATAAAGAGCCTCACTCTGAACTGCTGCAACTTTATAAGTAAATGTAAACACATAAAATTAGATTTTATGTGTTCTAATCACTCATAGGTACAAAACACCCAAATGTTTATGAAATGTAGAATCCAAGTCCTTTAGACTATTGAAACGCTACAGAAGAAAACTTGTAGAGTTGAATAAAATGGCCGTGGCCTGTGGGAACTGGTTGATCTCTAACATATAGAAAAGGAGCAGTTTAGATTTCCAAACTTCTCTTTCTAGGCTTTATCCATCACCCAACTGGACCCCTTCTTTCCTTTGTACCTTACTTTTGGAAAATAATTCTAAGAAAATGAATGCAAAGCTTCTGAGTTGTTTGCACTAAATCCATATACTTTGTTTATTTGTATAATTGCTCTAAAAAGGCATCTAACTAAAATCCAAACACAAAAGAGGAATTCCAGAGCTCATAGCATTTGGAGCTAGACTAAAAATGACAGAAACTTCTTCAGAGAAAAAAGGAAGTCCCAACAATCACACTCCAAAAATGTTCCAAAGCATCAGAAACTTCTGTTTGATATTTATTTTTCACTTATCTGCAATTCAAGTCATTCTTTAGATCCCAGGGGGCAAAAGTATAGGGCAATATGGTTAAACACACTCATATTTCTATATCTGATTTTTTTTCTTTCTTATCCTGAAAAACAGAGAATTACTTTTCCATTATAGATGATTAAAATGGCAGAGGACTTGGATCTTCAGGCACAAGGTAATGTTTTTAAAATCCCAAAATGAATAATCATTCTTTTAAACTGAAATTATATTTAACAATATTTGTGAGTTTGTTCTACAAGTGAAGCCAAAGGTCTAACCCACCCCCATTCTCACCCCCAACTCTCTGTCTTTATTTTTGCTTTCAAATAAAACCTTGTAGACCTAAGAGTCTCTCTTCTGGCTCAGGTTTATTAAACTCTGGTATGATTCCTCCAGGGTTGACGAGCCTTGTGCTGAACTGCTTACCAAAGGTTTACAAATGGAAATGGTTCTCTGGGGAATTTTTTTCTGCCCAGTTAGTCCTGTTACTGCCGTCTGTAAAGTCAGGGATTACTGAGATAAAACTGATTAGAAATGCCAAGCTTTTCTAACTTCCAACACCAAGTGGGTCAGAAAACAGAAAACAGAGAGCTGGGAGCACTTTCTGTTTTTATGTTATTAAATGACTTAGTCTAGTAAGTGAAAGCCTCTTTACCCAATACCAGTTCTCAGAAAACAAGGGCTCAAAAGTGCCTCTTTCTTCTTCCCCCAGCACAACACTCAAGGCACAAATTCTTCATCAAATTCAGATTTAAACTGTGATAGGTTACTCATTGACTCAACAGAAAAGAGCTTCAGGCAAATACAAAGAGAATTAATGACAAAGACACTGGTCTAACAAGAACAATGAAGTGAAAATAAAATTTTAAAAAGCTCTGCTGTTTCCCAGGGGCCTGGCTACTCAGAATACCAGTTCAGTCTTATGACTGTCTCATTGGCTACTGGTGAAGCATTGTATACAACTAGTTCAAAATTGTTATTTTTGGGCCTGGGATGATGGCTCAGCATGTAAGAGATCATACAGCTCTTCCAGATGACCTGAGTTTGGGTCCCAGGACCCATGTCAGGCAGTTTACAATGGCCCATACTCTGGATTCAAGGGATACTACACCCTCTTTGGACATCCTTAGGCATCTGCACAAAACCTGTTTTCTCTCTCTCTCTCTCTCTCTCTCTCTCTCTCTCTCTCTCACACACACACACACACACACACACACACACACACACAATTAAATTTAAAATCAAATTTTAAAAACATTTGTTCGTTCATTTTTCTCTTGTGCCTTGGCCTAAACATTGTGTATGAATTAGTTGTAGCTCAGGACACCTTTCTTTTTGGAAACAGTGGCTTTTGGGACAAGTACACAAGAGAGTCAAGATAACAAACCACTGTGTCCATACTGCATCTCTAACCTCTGTGAGCTGTGCCACCATGCAGGCTTTAAATAGTTGGGCTAACAGAAATCACGACTTCGGAGACAGCCCATTTCTTTTGTTGGATAACATTTTTGGGGTACCGGCCAAGTCCTACTCACACTGAGCCACAATCTGCCTGTGCCTACTACCTGGCAGGCCTTTTCACCATGGCCCAGGGAGCTATGGTGCTCCTTGGTCCTCACAATGAACATGAAACTCCCTTGAATTATCTCTGCAGATGTGTATTATAGCCCCAGATCCCCCTGAATATGCTCCATTTCATTTTAATGTCATTTGTGTAATGTGATACACACAGATGGAGGAGATCAGACATGTGAGCCTCACACAATAGGTAGCTGATTACCCATGGCCTGGACAGTGGGACTTTATTTCATTTTGTTGGATACTAAGTTATTGGAAGACACAAACAGCTGTCCATGGAACTTATTTGGGTTAGAAAAGAGTCTCATCGTTTATGATGTGTGGCAGTGTGCCTAATGAGGGGAACTTTTTTTTAAACCAGAAAAGGTGAGAACTAAATAGATCAGCCACTTCTATATCTAGAAATGGAACCAAGCAAACAACTTCTGAGTGAATATATATTTTCAAGGAGAATTATTTAGATAGAACTAGTTACCAAATCATAAGGCTACTCCTCACCATGGAGAAGACTACAAAAATATAACAAGGCTAAATCTGTTTCTTCCAATATCTATCAGGGTTCCAATTTCTGAATGGAGAAGGGGATAGAAAGTGAGAATTATGCATGAAGAACTTTCTCAAAGGGAAAGAATTCTTGCTACCAAGGACGATGGATGACAAAGTATTAGGCAGGCATTATAAAAGAAATACACAGATAACCACTGGTTATAAAGCAGTATTGCCAGAAGGCTGTTTTCTCCTTACATGCACAGAAGCAGAAAAGAAAAGGACCATTTCATTTGTTGAAACCCAGCACACTAACATGTATTAGGAACATGTGCTAAAGAAGGTAGATTTTAGAATTTTCATATAGTTTATTTTGGAAGTTTATTGCCTGGGGAAATACTGAAAAGTAAAAGTATCATCTTCAAGGAGCATGAGCAATAGGGGCTGAGGCGGAAGACTCAGCAACCTTGTATCACCAGGTGCAGGACCCTAGAAACAATACTCACACATCTTAGCAGATTGCTAAGGGCAGGAGGTGAGGTCAGTCAGTGTCTAAACTGGTTCTGGTTTCCCAGTTACGAGCCCTTAAAGCCTTCTTAGCTGTCTGATTATCCTCTGTCTGGTGAAATATTTTTTAACTCACAAGCTTACTAAGAAATTGTAAATATGATAGCAAAGTCAAAGATTTAGCCTAATCTTTAGAATTTGAAAAAAAAAGTTATATCTTATATTTCTTATTCTTTTTATTGTGAAATATGGCACATTAAATAGAAAAGTACATAAAATTTATCATTAAATAATTTTAAAGTTAATGTCACCACTCAGATTTAATCATTTAATTCTATAATTGTTATTGGTTTTTTTTAGAATGCCTGCCCTTTTTACCACTTAGAGGCAGACTGTCTTAAAATTTTCAAACCTGCCTTTGATTTTCTTGAATATATTAGGCTTAGTCACTTTAACCTTTTGATAATTCCACAAGATCTATTTTTATTGGTTTCTTTCTATGTATCAGGTCTATTTTTAAGAGGTGATGGGCATGGCATTTTTAGAAATAATTTTAAGCTGTTAATGATATTCTCCATGTCTAGAAAATATCTTTGTTGCTTGAGCTAAGGTATCTTGAGCCAAAACCATCTTCCCCTGTTAAACCCAGACTGAGCCTGTGTGGGCCCCGACATGACCTAAAACTGCTAGTGGCTTTCTGATCATTCTCATTCTTGATGTATGGCCTTAAGCTGAAAGCACAGTACCTGGGTCCTACTCCTGACAGACCATGGAAGCTTGCCACATTTGTCCCACAAGGCCATCAAAACTAATACTACGAGCTAAAGTGACAGCTCCCCAGTTAAAAGTGCTAGGAGCAGACTCAGGTTGAGTTCCATTAAAACTAAATAAACAATAAATAAAATTAAAAATAAGTAATTTGTTAATTAAAATACTGTTCAGCATTTTAATCAATAATCAGGAAATACCTGAAGGTTGGCTTATCTCCTCATATGTCTGTCTGCCTACATCTTGGCTCCACAGTCTCTCAATAATTGGCTCTTCTATATATTCAAATTCACTAATGTGCCAAATAGTGATGCTTCCATTAGCAATAGAATACATATACAATAGAATATACCATATAGACTAGATGTATAGCTTCTAGTCCTCTGTACACATACTTTGTTACTCATATAATCTTTATCCCAGTATTAAACCAAGCATGCCTCTACATGCTTTGCTTATTGTTGCCCAGATTTTTCTGTTATTTTTGCTCAGAATATTGGTTAGAATTACCTATTACTCTACTCTTATTAGTATTCATTTAATTGTCTACAATAAATTGACCCAGAACTAAGTAGAATTATTGCAGCATCTATGCTTCTCTTGATATTTATCCCTTCCAACTTATGTCAATTATTTCAAAATATCTTTTTCACACTTTATTTCAAAGTTCTTCTGTGACAGTTCCTAACCAGGCCTGATCTACCCATGAATTATTCTCATTTCCTGTATCTTAGTCACATTAGCTTTGCAGAAACTATTAAGAGACAAAGTAAACCTAAATGTCTCCTGTTTGCACAAGCTAAATGCTTCTAAAATAGAACCTCTAAATTATCCTATAGCATGGAATGGGTCATCTTAGTAGAAATAAAACTGCAGTTCCAAACATTAATTGTGATTACCATTAACAAGTTTCCCCAGAGCTTGTGTTAATGATTTTTTTTAAAAAAAAAAAAAAAGAACAAAAAAGAAAGAAAGAAAAAAGTATTAAGACAGAGCAAATGAAAGCTTGAACATCCCAGACTGCAGTTTCAAAATTGATATGCATATTTTATTCAGTATTAGCACACGTGACTTAAATTGTGTAGTCATTGCTCTCATTAAATTCACAAACTCCCTGTAGAGTTCATGGCAGCCATCTGGCCAAATATTGGCTTCTTACATTTGAAACTCAATTGCACCGAAGTCACTGAATCTCTCAATCAATTACAAAGGATTTGAGCTCTTAAGGTTTACATTGATTGGCCACCATTTTCCTAATGGAGTCATAGCCTCTGTAATGACCTATTTGACAGCAGAGGTGCCTGCTTTGGAAGGCTATATATTCCAGCTCTTCATTTACCTAAAATGCTATTTGGCAGCCCTCATGAGAGCATCAGCTACAAAATGTGATTAGAGTTAATGTAAGGGAAACAGAATGATGTTCTTGTCTCATCTCTGCTTATTGCATATGGTCGCCACATATTATTCAATAACATGGATTGCAATTTCAGAGTAACTTCAATGTACATTTTTATTTTAGAATTCATCAGGAGCCAAAATTTATGTGCTTTCAAATACACCTCCAACACTACAGGCGTAATCCAAAAGGGCTGCTCATTTTATGAGGCTAAAATACCTTCTTCCAGATCCACTCTGGCCCTCACAACACAAAGAATATTTGGTTATGACTTTGAGTGAGCACTGGGGTAAAGTAACTAAAAGCATATAGTTACTTTACCCCTCTGTAAGACATTTAATGGTTGTATCAATTCCAATTATTTGCAGTGGACAGAAACCAAAGTTTGTGAGTTTTTTCCTTTATTTTTTATTTTAAGAGAATTTAAAGGAGCTTAGTGATGAGCAAAGCAACCTGTAACAGCTTTGTCTTTCCATTCTGTCTACAAATATGTACCCAAAGTACCAAAAATTTGGAGTAGCATGTAATAATTCTGACTATCACCTCAATTTCAAAAGAAGTATTACAGACAAGAGATAATATGACATAACACATTCTTTAATCACCGAATCTTTTATTTGTAGCTTCACTATTGGGGAGAACCTCTGAGTTTATTCAGAAGAGCTACTCAACTGGTGCAGAAAATTTTTCACATGTCAGAGGTGATGCAGCACCCACCTTCAGCATCAATACTGATGACAAGCTCATTGCTTATGAATGAGTTTATTTAAATTTAAATGGTCTGCTAATAAGTAGAAAATGCATTTAAAAGATTTCTCTAACTTTCCATTTTACATAGTTCTTTCTTCTGGGGGAAAAACTGAGTCAAAATGATCACTTCTGAATTAAAAAACAACAACAAAATAACCAAGTACCCATTCTTGTCTTCTAAAGGGATTAATTCTGGTTTTCTCAACTCTAGGAAAGTGCCCTAGTTCTCTTCTAAAGTAATCTCTATGTTTTTCACAGTCTTAGTCATTATTCTATGAATGTATTCCCATTTGCTAAAAGCACACGTGAGCACACGTGAAATGCAATTATTTTCTTTTGACTAATATTAACTTGTGTCTTAATTAGTGTTTATATTGTTACAACAAAACACTGCAACAAAAATGCAAATTGGGGAGAAAAGCTTTTATTTGGCTTATAGTTCAGCATTGCTGTTCTTCACTGGAGGAAGTCAGGACAGGAACTCAAACAGGGCAGGACTCTGCAAGTAGGCGATGATGCAGAGGCCGTGGAGAGATGCTTACTGACTTGTTTCTCCTGGCTTTTAGTAAAACTTCCCCTAGCTTGCTCAACTCACCTTCTTAAAGAAGCCAGGATCAACAGCCCAGGGATGCAACCACCCATCATGGGCTGGACACTCCCCCATTGATCACTATATCAGAAAATACCTTACAGCTGGATCTCATCATGGCACTTCCTCAACTGAGGCTTCTTTATCTAATGACTCTAGCTTCTGTCAAATTGACACTCAAAACTATCCAGTACAATTTGGAATGTATCCATCCTTTGATATCAAAAGAGAATTGACTCAAGACACCCAACAATACTGAAATATGTAGATACATAAGACTATATAGTAGTATTCTGATTTCTTCATATGAACTATGAATATTCTTCTACATATCTTACATTGTCTCAGAATTACTTACCTTATCTATTACAAGAAAAATGTTACATAAGTAATTGTTATACTGTATTGTTTGTGGAATGACAAGAAAAAAGTCTGTGTATATTCAATATGTGTAGATATGTCATAGGCTTAACTAGACAAACAAGATGGAAGACCAAAAATGCTCAAACAAGTAGATCTAGAGAGAGACTGAGTATCTATGAATGGCAGGCTACAAGAGGGTATGCCTACATGACACTTCATTCCTATCACTACATATCACTATGGATTCAGTGCAGTGTCTGTGGTATAGAAAATTAAAGTTTACTCTCTAGAATAATTTTTCAAAAATTCTTGAGCCACATTTAGGGCTCTAATGTGATATCTAATTTAGGCTCTTCTGATATCTTTATATCAGAAACTAAAAAGCCAACAATATAGAGCAGAGTATCATATTAGGAAAGCCCTACTTCTAATACACAGTATCAATTGGCTACTGAGAACTAAACACATAATTATTTTAGTAGATACAAAATTATCTTTCATAACCTATACTATTGAAGTAAATAGATGGTTAGGGATACTACATAGTCAGTAAACTGCTTGCCACATATACACAACCCAGCCCACACATAAAAAAGCCAAACACAGTCACCTGTGATCCCAACACTGGAGAGGGGGAGACAGCACAATCCCTGTGCTTGTTGACCAGTCTGTTTAACCAAAGAGGCTGCATGTACAACTTAAAAAAATAATATGGAAAACAATAGACAAGATGCCTACCATTGACCTCTACCAGCAGAGAGAGAGAGAGAGAGAGAGAGAGAGAGACTATAATAATGACATAAATAAAATACATGGGAAATGCAATTATGCTATGTATTAGAGAATAACAAAACAAATTCAATGACAAAAAGTCATTTAATTTTACATATATTTTTCATTACATAATTTTAAGTCAGGGATGCTACTATTATCTATTATTTCAAATGTCTTAGAAAATTCAGTGATAAAAGAAAGCTACTATTTCTAAATATTAGAGCATTTTAAAAGCACTATGTATAACACCATTATAATATCTAAAACATTATTCTAAAAGCGAATTGGTTGGCTTTTATTGCTTATGGAAAGAATTATTTTTAAGATAATGTTGGTCATACTTCTTTGCAGACACTGCCTCAAACTGTGATCCTCCTGTCTCTGTCCCTTATGTGTTGAGCTTTCTGAAATGCAGTACCACAGTTAGATAAAAATTTTGACATAAGAATGAAATATTATGCATAATTATACCAAAATGTATTCTATACATTGTAACACCAGAAATAAAACAAAATAGAATGGTTACATTAAGAATAACAAACATATGTGACACCATTTCTTTAAAAAGCAAAATAAAATAAAGGAAGACTAGATATATAGACAGGTGATAGATAAACAGATATGTGTAGTTAATTGTATTATATTTTTAAAAAGGAAATCTTAATATTGTAAATATGTCTAAATAATCAATTTGTATGGTTACTCAGATTCAATTAAAATTTGTTAGTGTTCTTTCTGTGAAATTATCCAAATAATTCTCAAATTTATTTTATTTTTTGTGGATAGTATTTGGTTTACTCATTAGGAAAAGAAAAAAAAACTATGGGTCTTACATACAAAACAAGATGCTATTTGTTTTCAAGGGTTAAAGACACTCTAAAAATTTAAAGTGGCACTACAGATTTATAGATGACACAAAGCTGTTTCTCTCAGAAACACATGAATAAATATAATATGCACATGGAATTTATTATACTATTATATACAGATCAAGATAATCCAGGAGCAAGACAAGACCAAATCCCTGTACACATTATAGTTCCAACATGGCAGGCACTGAGGATGGTGGGAGTATGTGTCTGCATCTGGGCACAGAAGTGAATAACAATTAAGACCCAGGTGTATAAAGTAGAAAACTTATTTCCATGTTAGAATGTTAGAATTCCAACAGAATTCATGCAACCCACTATACTGAGCTGCAAAACTTGGGTGTGACAGGCTGATAATCATCACAACACAAACGTAATCCTCACATCTGGGGTCTGGTACATCTTCAGCCCTCAGTTGCCTCTGGCATCTTTGTACTAAAGCAGTATCACTCTGGCTAATCTCCTGGACCCCGAGCTGCTTCCCGCAGCCTGACCTCAGCACTGGCCAGGCCCAAAATGTCTTTCTATATGCTGTGAAAATCATTCTTTAAATAAAGAAACTATTTTGGCCATGGTGGAGCACCATAGACAAGTAGGCAGGGAAATTGAGGTTCAGGTAGGAGAAGTGCTGAGTCAGACAGAACTCCATCCAGCCACCAAAGAAGAAACATGTAAGAGATCCAGGTGAGTCACAGGCACAGCCATGTGGGAAAAAAATAGATTAATAGAAATGGGTTGAATTAAGATGAAAGGCTAGCTAGCACTGTGCCTGAGACATAGGCCAAACAGGATGAAATTAACATAAGCGGCTGAGTCATTTTTTGGGGGGAAAAGCAGCCTTGGGTAGGTATGAATCTCTGGCCCTGAAGGGGTCAGAAATCTCATACAACAAGGCCCTTTTTCTCCTGGGGAAAGGCAGGGTTACCAAAAGCCATGCAGGTTTCTGGTGTAATTGTTCACAGAAAGCTTTTAGTCCTACAGGGCTGGTGTGAGGGGGGGATGTCCTGACTGTTTCCAAGACTGGGGTTTGCCATCAAGGTGGCTAAGGTGTTCAGGGACCAAGACAGCTGATGGCCTCAATACTCACCCATACATACACCAAAAACTGTACAGGAAAAATGAAGACATGGAATTACCCTTTAGAGCCACAAATAAAAGCAAATCAGTAGCATTCATATAAAGAGGCTTATACAGATGCAAGAATGCCCTAGCAACTGGATACTGAACAATCTGTTTTGAAAAATAAATAAATAAACAAACAAATAAATAAATAAATAAATAAATAAGAATATCACACAAAATAGTATAAAATAGCATCATCAGTGTGAAGAAGAATGGGAAGAGTAACCTGAGTAGCTTGTGAGAAGTGTCACACACAAAGACTTACAATCCATCTTACCACTGCCTAGAATATATTTATATTCTAGGATATATATTCAGTGGATCTGAGGTAAAAGATCAGAAACTGGCCAAAATTTTAAGAACTTCTGATATAAATATACTCTTACAAACTTATCTTAAAGGATTATTTTAAAAATGAATCAGAGATTGATGATCAGCAGTTAGAAAGAAATAAATTATATGTACATCTTTCTGTAAAAATCAAAATATATATAATCTCAATATAAAATAAAGTATAAGAAAGTCAAACCACAGTAAATTAGTAAAGACCAGTAGGTTCTTATACTGGATTTGGGCATAAGAATAGCAAAAACAAAGAAAATAGCTAGTTAAGTAATATGCCAAAATAATTTAGAAAAATTCTGACATTGACAAAAGTAAAATATTTAAGATAAAAACAAAAATGAAAAGAAAATATTTAAGATAAAATATATTAACTATATTTAATTGCAATATTTAAATGTTAGTATAATATGTTGGTATTTACAAATGAAGATTAGCAGAATAAAGATAATTTCTGAAAATCTTTATAATATAATCTTAAGTAAAAAGTAAGACTAAATATACCCAGGTTTGAAAACCAAAAATATTATTAATAAGTTCCAGAGGTAATTCTGTTCACTATCAAGCAGAAACATGCATGGATTTGTCCGAAAATGATTTAGTCTTTCTGAGACTTAATTTCTGAACAATAAAATGGTGGTATCACACAGAAGATTTTGTGAAATAGTCTAAAATTATTAGGATAACAGTCATTTCTCATCAAATCTCTTGTAATTAGAGAAGATATAGACATCTGCTGAAAGGGGGAGACATAGGAGGCTTCTGTGACAAGCCTCACCCCCAAGAAAGTAACAATCTAGACAAGAAGCCATAAAAGAGAAAGAACCTCAAGAGGCATCACCATCCCTGACTTCAAGTTATACTATAGAGCTACAGTAATAAAAATAGCCTGGTACTGGCATAAAAATAGACTTGTGGATCAATGGGATAGAATTGAGGATCCATGCATTGACCTAAACACCTATGAACACCTGATCTTTGACAAAGAGGCCCAAAATACTCAGTGGAAAAAAAGAGAGTATCTTTAACAAATGGTGTTGGCATAGCTGGATGGTAGTGTGTAGAAAAATGCAAATAGATCCAAGTCTGTCACCCTGCACAAAACTCAAATCCAAGTGGATCAAAGACCTCAACATAAACTCAGTCACATTGAACTTGATAGAAAAGAAAGTGGGAAATACCCTCCAATGTGTTGGCACAGGTGACCACTTCTTAAATATAACACCAGTGACATAGACACTAAGAACAACAATCAATAAGTGGGACCTCCTGAAACTGAGAAGCTTCTGTAAAGTCAAGGACACTGCGAATAGGACAAAACAACAGCCTTCAGAATGGGAAAAGATTTTCACCAACCTTACAAGTGACAGAGGACCAATCTCTAAAATATATAGAGAACTCAAAAAACCTTGAATAAACCAATCAAAAAATGGGGCTCAGAACTAACAAGGGAATTCTCAGTAGAAGAATTACAAATGGCTGAAAGGCACTTGAAAAAGTGCTCAACATCTTTAGCCATCAGAGAAAAGCAAATTAAAACAACTTTGAGATACCACTTACCACCTGTCAGATTGGCTAAGATAAAAGACACAGATGACAGCCTATGCTGGAGAGGTTGCAGAGCAAGGGGAACACTCCTCCATTGTTAGTGGGAGTGTAAGCTTGTTGAGCCACTCTGGAATGCAGTATGGCAGTTTCTCAGAAAGCTAGGAATCAATGTCCCCAAAGACCCAGCAATACCACTACTACTCTAAAGATGCACATTCACACTCCAAAGGCATCAGCTCAACTATGTTCATAGCAGCATTATTCATAATAGCAAGAACCTGGAAACAACCTAGATGCCCCCTCACCTGAGGAATAGGTTAATCAATTGTGGTACATTTACGCAATGGGGTACTACTCAGCAGTAAGAAAGAATTAAAATTTGCAGGCAAATAGATGGATTTGGAGAATATCCTCTTGAGCGAGGTCTCACAAACTCGGAAAGATAAACAGGGGATGTACTCACTCATTAGTGGACTTTAAACAAACAAACAAACAAGAAAAAAGCAAAGCATGTCCAAGCTGCAAACCACAACCACTGAACAGCTTGGGATCTGAAACACCTTAGACTGGCACCTTGGGTCCCATTCCCTCCAGAGAAACACCTGACCCAATCTTGATGTGGGGCTGAGGAAAGCATATCTGCCTGGAATGGTGTTCAACTAAGACACCTTGGGACCTTGAGACCTCCTGCCCTTCCTGGGAAAGAGATGAACTGATGAAGAGAAGAGAGAGTGACTGGGAGGGGCGGGAGGGGGAAGGGAGCCTGAAGAAGGGGATACATGGATTAAAAAAAAAAATGACTTAGAAAGAAAGAGAGAGACAGAGAAAAAGAAGACCCACCCCACTGTAGGCAGCACCCTTTTTTCGGCAGGAGTCTCTAAGATTTGTGAGACAAGAAAGAGGAGGAAAAAATTTACACTCATTTTTTGTGGACCATGGATGTGTTGTGACTAGTTTGCTTGCTTTTCAGCCTTGACATCCTCTCAGTGATGAATTGATATCTGAAGCTGTAAATTTTAATAAACTATTTTCTCCTTCCCCCCAAAAATATTATAAGGATATTAAAGTATACTGTAGCTCTCCAGAAGAAAGGGCTACTGGCGGGGGCGGCTGTCATAAGGACTCACTTTTTTTTTATTTTTATTTTTATTTTATTATTATGAACAAAGAAGTCACACTTTCTATCCCTTATATCCTTATTCAAAGTCCTTTCCCCCTCCAAATACATCAGGTCATTCTCTCTTCTCCACAACTCCCCATCCCCTCCCTGGGGAGGCGGCAGGCAGTCCCATGGCCCCACTGTCCCAATATTGCTTAGTTCAGCCTCTACTCCTGGCAAGTCCAGTTTTCTCCCCACAACCTCAAGACTGAGTCAGGTGTTCCTCTAGGGGGAGTGGGATCTAAGGAGTCAGTCCAAGGTGTTTCTGATCCCAAGCTGTTCAGTGGTTGTGGTTTGCAGCTAGGGCATGCTTTGCTTTTTTCTCATTTGTTTGTTTGTTTGTTTGTTTAGAGACCACTAATGAGTGAGAGGACTCACTTTTTTATAAGGAGCCAGCCACTAGGAGTTTGATCATGATCCAGTGACTGTATGAGCAATATAAACTGGACCTGTCTTTGTTTGTGTGATTTTTAAATATCTTTTGGAGGACAGACCTTGGAGGACTAGGATGTTAAGGGTGATCAGGATACAATATGTAAAATTCCCAAATAGTCATTAAAATTCTAAAAGATTAAGAGGTGACCATGATAATTAAATAATACCTAGAAAGACAGTGATTGCTGACAATCAGTCTTCCCTCTTATACCTTTGCCTTTAACCTCATATGCTTTATGCTTCTAATTAACACAGTCAAATTTTACAAATCAATCTCAACATTGACAAAGTTTTCAAGTTCAGAAAAGGGTCCATAACTTTTTCTCTGTGTGAGTCCATATGTTCACTATTTGTTTTCTTCAAAAGAAACAAAGATAGTATGCATCAATTAAATTATTAAATATTAAGGTGGTAAAAATAAAAAGAAGACACCTGATACACTGTGAGGGTTTCTGCTCCTACCACAGCCTGCAGAGTAAAAATCCACAGGGAACAAGAAGGTTGTGCAGATCATCTAAACTAAATAGCAGGTGTTAGTTCAAACTTCAGGAGTCTGACCCCGAGTAGATTATTTTAGGCATTTTTAAGCACAATACAATTTGTGGAAAATGTCCCTGTGATAATTAACTCAATCTCGTGCGTACAATAAAACACTTGACAAATATCAGGCATGACTATATCAAAATTCTTTGTAAAGTGAATGTGACATCTACCATAAAGATGGGTTCTAAAGGTTGACTAAGGGAAGCAAGTTTATGATAAAGGTCTGGGGGCGGATCCAGTTTGGTGTCAGCTATGGAGAAAACACAAATGTCATCAAGCTATTACCCACTATGTCTTCCCCCAGCCTTCTTGATGGATATCAAGTTATATATCCCTTCATTTGGAGAAACCACTTTGTGTGTTTATCATTTCAAGTCTTCCTGGTACTAATCTGTGAGGACAAGGACTCTCTATCTCCTATAGTAGAGTTCACATAGCTAGAGAGAGAAACAAATCTCTGATGTGAGGTAAATAGAATTATCTGAATATGGCAACCTGTCCTCTGTGTAGACACTGGATTTTAACTATGGAACATCACCACAGGTGCTGGCTCCTGTTAAGCATGAGGCAAAGGCAGAAAACACATATGAAGGGTCAGGGGAATGGATGGGGTTAAGATTCATGATGTGAAAGCCACAAAGAATAAATAAAAAGTTGGGGTTTTTTTGTAATCCATCTATTCTTTGTATCCTTGAAGCAATCACACAGGACAATAAGTCAGACGCCTACCATTACTACCATACTCCAGGGAAGCTTTATCGTAGCACAAGCAGTTGGTCATAGAGGGGCTTTCTTGCACTTTCCCTGCATGCTGTGTTGGTTCTTCATCCAGTTTTATACAAAAGGACAGCAGCACTTGGCTCCAATTTCTCTTGTGAGAAAGCAGAACTGAGACTCAGTGAGCGGTTGAACTGAAAAATCAGTGTGTAATATCCTTTGCCACATAAATAATTAATACATAATAATCATGATGATAACTTTTACTCTTGTTATATAGTTCTCTTGGTCTTTAAGCTATCCCTGGAGGAGGTAGCATTTGATCCGGGCTCTTTAAAAAAGTACATGTTTTCAATAGTTTAATTTGCGAAACAGGCACATCCAAGTTGTGTTTGCACATGCAGAAATAGCCTAAATGACCAGCATGTAGTGTAAGACTGGTGAGAGCTAAGAAGAGAAGAGGACCAAAACAATGTAGTCATGCAAAGGAAGTTCTCCAAAGACTTTAAGAAAAAAAAATAATAATAAAGCAAAATCGAGGCTTTATCTCTTACTCTTAAAACAATGTTGAGGACTGGTGACATGACACAGTAAGTAAAGATACTAAGCCGAGTGATCTATATTCAGTGCCTGGGACCCACATGACGGAAAGGGAATCAGCTCCCATTGAGTTGGCCTCTGACCTCCATACATGCACCATAATGTATGGATCTATGATGCATACACGCACACACAGAAATACACACAATAAAAAAATGAAAAGAGGAGTTTAAAGGGTGGGAAAATAGAAGCAGATGGAAGCCAATGCATCCTGTATTCCAACAGCTATGGAAGTCACTGTACTACTCACAATGAATACATCATATATTTAAAATGTTTTGCTATGTTTACCAGTTAAGCTTCTCTAATTCTTCCCTTGAAACTAATGCTGACATGTGAGATCCCTACTCAGAATGCCTAGATTTAAAACTTGTGCTCCCCACCTCCAAGCTGGGTAAGTTATTTGAGATCTCACAGGTTTTGTGAAAACTTAAAAATGTGCTCATTCATAGGGCTGTGAGGGCTTAATGAGACAATAGTAGAAAATGTCTAACAGAGTGTCTCACACCTAGAATTTGATGAGCATTAACTATTGTTCAATGAAAGATGGATACCAATTATAAGTTGATTCAAATCACTTTGGCCAGAATTTATAGCATATTACTACATCTCTGCATCCTTGAATAATACCAACTGTCTCTTTCAGATTTGTGCCTTGATGAATATAAACATTATGTGGATCCTAAGGTGGCCCCAATTAATGAACAAGAACACTTTGTGATTAAGATGTAAATTCATCCTGAATCTTAGCCACAAAAATGCCATGAAATTGTCAAGTACTTTATCATTAAGAACATCAAAAAGGGTTAGATGGTCAATAGGTAAAGGCATCTGCCACCTACTGGGACCCTCAGGATAGAAGATGAAACCCAAAATAACTGTTAGGATGTCCTCTGATCTACACACACACACACACACACACACACACACACACATTGTGATACAAGTGTGACCTCACAGAGGCACACACATACATGCATGCTTCCTATCACACAGAGTCACATATGCATACAAAACAAATAAATAAATGTAATTTAGGAAAAATTATAACATAGGAAAACTTCATATTATTTAGACAAAAAATTCAACTCACATGATGTGGCATGTTCAAATGAACCTTAAGTCATAACTAGTGACTAGCATGTTTTGAGTCTCCCACAATGATTTTAATTTTCTGTTTGAAAAACTTACTAGAAATCAGTTAAAATCCAACACCCTATGTCTGCTGTGCAACTTCCTCAGAGCAGGGCTGTATTAATATTCTATACAGTATACTTAACTCGGAAATATGTAGTAATTGTTTCTATATTAAGACAGAAGCCAACTGGGTAAAGCTTGAAGGAATGATAGTTAAAGAAGTTAACTCCAGCCAGCCTGGAATTGACTTAAAAACTTTTTTTGAAATCAAATACTTAGCTGCACACTACTAACATCTGGTAAGACATGAAATGTGATTTTCAGTATGGGGCCACTTATATTGGTTTATCAGTAATGTTGATGATTTAAATCATCAGAGAAAACTGAGATTGGTTCTAGATATGCAGTAAAATAAGGTATAGTTATGTTCTGAAATTGAAGTGCCCCATATAGGCATTTGGTCCCCAGCTAGTAGAGCTATTTGGGGAGATAGTAGAGCATTAAGGAGGTCAAGCTTAGTTGGAGGACTTAGATGAAAGCCTTGAGGGTCATCTCTCAACCCTGCTTTTGGCTTCAGTCTCTGTTTCCTAATCCACTGAGATATAAGCAAATGACTTACTGTCATGAGATACCAAGAACACTAACTACCATGCCTTTCTATACCTCATAGAATGAACCCTCTTAAAATAAAGTCTCCCTTAAGCTTCTACCTATAAGGCACAATGAGAAAAAAGAGGGGGATTTAAACCAGATAAGTACCTACGTGTTAAGCAGGGCATTGGTGGTCCATATAAAACTTCATATCATACTTTCTGTGTTTGAGTCTTTCTAAGCATATGTTCCCAATTGGAAAAAAAAAAGAACATCCAAGATGTCCAGATAATGTTTAAAATGGGAGCCTACAGCTGATATCTGTAGATCCTTTTCACACTATTGCTGAAATAAATCTCTCTTTACTGCCTGTTATAATGGGGACACGCATACTTGCCTCTGAGTGACTATTTTGGCAATAAATTGTGAACTTAAGGAATATTGTTATTTTGCATCTTATGAGTATATCAACTGAAACCTTCCCAGTTGAGCCTTAGTGCAAAAGAGGCAAAGTGAATCACCCTGGCTTGTTTTAATTATATTTTTCTTATTTAATATATTCCAGAAGTAATTTAATTTCTGTCAAAGAAGAAGACTCTTCTCCAGTATAAATATGGCACACACATAATTACATTAAGTTTTAGAATTATCCATATTTTAATACCAAACTCATAATTCTGAAATTTTTGATGTAAGGGAAAGGATTGTTTATTTTTGTACATTTTACTTTTTCTCAATTATAAAATGAAGGTTCAGTTAACAATTTTAAATTCAGTATTAGGAAATGTGAGCCTTGTTTTCCTTTTCTTCATGTTATTTATTATTACTTAAATTCTTTTATTTGTCTCACTGACTTACTATATATTCTCACTATCATGGAATTTTTGTTTGCAACAAACATTTCTATCATGACTACCAGCATGTCCTTAGTACCTAGAATAAACCATTTTACACAGTGCATGGCTTAAAAGGCTTTAAAATCATGTACTATTAACAATGCTGTAGATGCTATTATGAAAATATTTATTAACTAATACCTCACCCATATGAAATACCAATAATCTTAAACCTCTTTTTATGATTGAAAAAAAATCAAGGCACAGTAGTTAAGTAAATTTCTCAAGGTCCTATAGCTATATTCAGTGAAGTAGCCATTTCAGCTCAAGTAATCTAGCTTCAGAATTCTGGTTCTTGATTACTCTTTCAAAACAACGACTAATTATTCGGGTAATCTTACAAAACTTCTTATTAACCATTGAATTACAAGCTATAATGAAATTACATTGCCTATCCACTTTTTAAACCTTTCTGTCTCAAACTGATAGAATTCAAGTATCAAGGCCTAAATTCCATGAATACAAAATCTCTTTTAAAAGAAAGCTATCCCCAAATGCCTCTCAGCTTCAGACACTGCTGCAGAGGCTGTGACAGAGTCACCTCTGTGAGAAACTTACTGCTTCACAAACACAGAGCAGGTGGCCTGGTGCAGGTGTCATGTTTCACAAGCTTTCATAAGAATGTAAGAATTTTCTGGAGTTAGAAAAGTAATTAAAATGAGCCTTTTCCTTCCCTACATCTCTGAATTGTCCCAGAAACTACACATAATAGAAGTACATGAACCCGTTCTTCTAACTTGAAAAGAATATCTTTTGCCAATGGCTCCTGCTTCCCCCCACCATCGCACCTCGCATAATAGAAAGTGGGGAGTGCAGGTCCCTTTAGATGTGAGATGCCAATTCTACAAGAGAACTAGAATGCCCCATGAAGCCCTGAATCTATTTCTCACTCTACTGAACAGTCTTATTTTGCAAAGAGAGAATGGCAGGCCTGTGTAATGGAATTCTTTTTCCATTTTAGTTTGTTCCTTTTACTTTGCAGTTAGAATTTCTGTCCCCCTCCCCTTTTATTGAAAATAGATTTTTTTCCTCACATAGTATATCCTCCTGATTGTGGTTCCCCTCCATCCATTTCTCTCATCCAGATCCACCACCTACCTTTCTATATTTTATTAGAAAACAAACAAGCTTCTAATAGATAATAAAATAAAATATAAAATAAAAACTAACAATTCAGAATAAGAGAGAACCAAGAGAAGAAAAAGAAGCCAAGAAAAGGCATATGAGACAGACCCACTCATTCACACACTCAAGAACCCCATAAAAACACTAAACTGGAAATCATAATATATATGTGAAGGACCTGTAGAGTAAAAAGAAGAGAGAGAGAGAGTATTCCTACATATAAGTATTTTGTTGCCCCAGTGAAACTCCCTTATAGAAAATTAAATTTTTATTTGTAAGTAGTCATCAATTTGAGAATGCTTCTGGATTAGAAATGGGGTCATATGTCCACATCTCCTTTCAGGTCTAAGACTCCAACTGGTTCAGACCAATGCAGGTGATTTGCATGCTGCTTCTATCTCTGTGAGTTCACATGAGCACTGAAACTGCTGTTTTAGAGGTCCTGATTTTTTGGTGCCTCCATCACCTCTTACTCCTACACTCCTTCCATCTTCTCTTCCATGGGGTTCCCTGAGGGAAAGGAAATGATGGTGATGATACTTCCAGCAGTTTACTGTTTGAGGGGTTGTTGTTTTGGGGATTTTGTTGTTGTTTGTTTGTTTATTTGTTTTCAAGATTATTTTAGCTTTCCTGGGGTTTTTGCTTCTATATGAAGCTAAAAAAAATGTCCTTTCAAATTTTTGAAGAATTGTATTGGAATTTTGATGAGAATGAATTAAATCTGTAGATAGCTTTTGGTAAGGATGTCCATCTTTACTAAATTAATCCTATTGATCCAAGAGTATGAGAGATCTTTTCATCTTCTGATAGCGTCTTCAGTGTCTTAACATTTTATCATTCAAGTCTTTTACTTGCTTGGTTAAAATTACCCCAATATATTTTATATTATTTAGGACTATTGTGAAAGGGATTTTTTTCCCTAATTTCTTTTTCAGACCACTTTTCATTTGTATGTAGGAAAGCTGCTGATTTTTTGTGAGTAAATTTTGTATGTAGCTACTTTACTGAAAGTGTTTATCAGCTGTAAGAGTTTCCCAGTGGAATTTTTAGGATCACTTATGTAATATCATATCATCTGCAAATAAAGATAATTTGACTTCTTTCTTTGAAATTTGTATCCCTATGGCCTAATTCAGTAGTCTTATAGTTCTAACCATAGGTATTTTGATTACTATATGGATATGGAGGAAGTAGACAGCCTTATCTTGTTCCTGATTTTAATAGAATTGCTTTGAGTTTCTCGTCATTTAAATTGATGTTGGTTATGGGCTTTCTGCAAACTGTGTTTATTATGTTTAGGAATGTCTCTTGTACCCTTAATCTCTGTAGGACTCCTGTCATGGTAAGGTGTTGGAATCTGTCTGAGGCCTTTTTGGCAGGCACCTAATAAGTTGATCATGTGGGTTTTGTCTTTCAGTTTGTTTATGTGGTGGATTACAATTATTGCTGTATGTATCTTGAACTATCCCTGCAACTCTGGAATGAACTCTGCTTGATCACAATATGTCTTCTTTTTGGTGTGTTCTTAGATTTGATTTGCAAATAGTTTATTGAAATATTTTGCATATGTTCAAAAGGAAAATAGGACTACAATTCTCTTTCTTTGTTGACCCTTTATGTGGTTCAGGTCTCAGGGTAACCATAGTCTCATAAAATAAGTTTGAAATTTTTTCTTCTATTTTATGAAATAATTTGAGGAACATCTGTGCTAACTCTTCTATTAAAATCTGATAGTATCTGACCCTAGGATTTTTTGGGGGGAGGGGGGACTTAATTTCTGCATCTATTTTACTAGGAGTTACAAGTCTGTTTAAATTGTTTATCTGATCTTGACTTAGCTTTTGTAAATGGTATGTATTAAGAAATTATCAATTTCTAGCAGACTTTTAAAAAGTGTCCTCATGACTCTCTGAATTTTCTCAGTTTTTGGTGTTATGTCACCTTTTCATTTCTAATTTTGTTAATGTAGTTATTTTCTTGTCTGCTTTTTAATTAATTTGAATAAAAGTATATCAATTTTATTAATTTTCTCAAAGAATCAACTCTTCCTCTGATTTACTCTTTTCATTGTTTTTGCTGTTGTGGTTGTTTATATGTTATGAATTTCAACCCTGAGTTTGATTATTTCTTGCCATGTATTCTTTTGGATGTGATATCTTTTTTTGTCTGGACATTTGGGTATGTAGTATTAGTATGAGATCTCTCCACTTAGTCCATGAATTTTTTTCAGAAACACCTTCATTGTGTCCTTAACTTTGTTTACATTTAATAAGTTTGTACTTTTATTTTCATTTATTTTTAGAAAGCCTTCAGTTTATTTCTTGGCCCATTATTTATTCTGCAGTGAGTTGTTGCAGCTTCCATGAATTTGTAAGCTTTCTGTTGTTTCTGTAGTTGCTATTCAACTTTAAGCTATGATGGTCAGATAGGATACAGGGGGTTATTTTCATATTCGTGTACCTGTTGAAACTTGTGTTGTGTCTGAGTGTGTGGGTAATTTTGGAGAAAGTGCTGAGAAGAACATATATTCTTTTGTTAGGGTAAAACGTTCTGTAAATATTTGTTAGGTCTATTTGTTTTATAATGTCAGTTAACTCTACTATGTCTCTGTTTAGTTTTGGATTATATGACCTGTCTATTGAAGAGAATGGAATATTTGAGATTCTCACTATCAGTGCATAAGGTTCAATATTAAATTAAGCTGAAGTTATGTTTCTTTTAAATATTTGGGTGCCCTCTTTCCCATCACACAGAGCTGACACAATAAAAAAAAAAATACAGTAGCTGTCTGTCCCAGAATGTGAACATTATCATTATCCCAGTATCTAAGGATTATCCCAGTATCTAAAGCCCTAAAGATGTTGTCACCCCCAGACAACATGAAGCAATTTTAAGAAGATCAAACTATTTCACAAAGCAGAAACTGAAGGAATATTGCCAAATTCCTTTTATGAGGCCACTATTACCCTAATACGCAACCACTCAAAGACACAACAAAGAAGGAAAATTACAGAACAATTTCCCTCATGAATATTGATGCTAAAATTCTCAACAAAATTTTGCAAAACTGTATAAAACAATATATAAAAAATATCATCCACTAGTTGCAGAGAAGAAAAATGACCAGATGTGTTGGGAGGGGGAAGAGACCTTGAATAAGGATATATAGGGAAAGCTGAACACAAAGAAAATATATGTGTAGCAATCTTATTTGTATTTCTACCCTTGATAAGCCATACTTATGATTCTTATCCTCTGTATAGTTATTGTTAACTCTTCTGCATTTTAAATTCTTTTTACTGTTTTTTTTTTGATAAATACAAAATAAAGAAGAAAAAAAAATATATCATCCACCATGACCAAGTAGGCTTCATCCCAGAAATGTAGGAATGGTTCAACATATGAAAAACCATAAATGTCATCCATCATATAAACAAAATGAAGGGAAAAAAAACCACATGATCATATACTTAGACACTGAAAAAGCCTTCGACAAAATCCAACACTCACTTATGATAAAAGCCCTGGAGGGATCAAGAATACAGGGAAAATATCTCAATATAATAAAGGCGAATTACAAGAAGCAAACAGCCAACATCAAACTTAATGGGGAAAAACTAAAAGCAATCACACTAAAATCAGGAACTAGACAAGGATTTCCTCTCTCCCCTTATCTTTTCAATGTAGTTCTTGAAGTTTTAGTTAAAGCAATAAGAGAACGAAAGGAGACACATGATTGACCCACAAAATTCTACCAGGGAATTTCTACAGCAGATAAACACCTTCAGCAATGTAGCAGGATACAAGATTAACTCAAAGAAATCAGTAGCCCTCCTATATACTAAAGATAAAAGGGCTGAAAAAGAAATAAGGGAAACATCACCCTTCATGATAGTTGCAAATAGCATTAAATATCTTGAAGTAACTATAACCAAAGAAGTAACAGATCTATTTGACAAAAATTTTAAATCACTGAAAGAAGAAATTGAAGAAGATAACAGAAAATGGAAAGATCTGCCATGTTTCTGGATAGGTAGAATCAACATAATAAAACTGGCAATTCTACCAAAAGCAATCTACAGATTCAATGCACTGCCTATCAAATTCCCAACACAATATTTTACGAAGCTTGAAAGAACAATACTCAACTTCATTTGGAATAACAGGAAAGCCAGGATTGCCAAAACGATTTTGCTCAACAAAAGAACCTCAGGAGGCATCACCATCCCCGACTTCAAGTTATACTATAGAGCTACAGTAATAAAAACAGCCTGGTACTGGCATAAAAACAGACTTGTGGATCAATGAAATAGAACTGAGGATCCAAGCATTAACCCAAAAACCTATGAACACCTGATCTTTGACAAAGAGGCCCAAACTATTCAATGGAAAAAATATCATATCTTTAACAAATGGTGTTGGCATAGCTGGATGGAAGTGTGTAAAAAATGCAAATAGATCCAAGCCTGTCACCCTGCACAAAACTCAAATCCAAGTGGATCAAAGACCTCAACATAAACCCAGCCACACTGACCCTAATAGAAAAGAAAGTGGGAAATACCCTCCAATGTATTGGCACAGGCAACCACTTCCTAAATATAAGACTAGTGGCACAGACACTAAGAACAGCAATCAATAAGTGGGACCTCCTGAAGCTGAGAAGCTTCTGCAAAACCAAGGATACTGTCAATAGGACAAAATGACAGCCTACAGAATGGGAAAAGATTTTCACCAACCCTACAAGTGATAGAGGACTGATTCTAAAATATATAGAGAACTCAAGAAACTAGAGCTCAAACCTTGAATAACTCGATAAAAATTGGGGTTCAGAACTAAAAAGGAAAATATCAGCAGAATGGCTGAAAGGCACTTTAAAAAGTGCTCAACATCTTTAGCCATCAGAGAAAGGCAAATCAAAACAACTCTGAGAGACCACCTTACACCTGTCAGATTGGCTAAGATAAAAGACACAGATGACAGCCTATGCTGGTGAGGTTGCAGAGCAAGGGGAACTCTCCTCCATTGTTGGTGGGAGTGTAAGCTTGTTCAGCCACTCTAGAATGCAGTATGACGGTTTCTCAGAAAACTGAGAATCAATCTCCTCAAGGATCTAGCAATACCACTTCTGGGTGTATACCCGAAAGATGCACAGTAGCACTCCAAAGACATTAGCTCAGTTATGTTCATAGCAGCATTATTTGTAATAACAAGAATCTGGAAGCAACCTAGATGCCCCTCAACTGAGGAATGGATTAACAAACTGTGGTCCATTTACACAATGAAGTACTATTCAGCAGTAAGAAAAAGATATCCTAAAATTCGAAGGCAAATGGATGGATTTGGAGAATATCCTCCTAAGCGAGGTACCACAAACTCAGAAAGATAAGCAGGGGATGTACTCACTCATTAGTGAACACTAAACAAAAAAGCAAAAAGCAAAGCATGTCCAAGCTGCAAGCACTGAACAACTTGGGATCTGAAACACCTTAGACTGGCACCTTGGATCACACTCCCTCTAGAGGAACACCTGACTCAGTCTTGATGTTGGGGTGAGGAAACTGGATCTCCCAGGAGTGGATGCTGAACTAAGCCATATTGGGACCTTGGGACCTCCTGCCCTCGCTGGGGAGGAGATTGAGAGTTGTGGAGAAGAGAGTGACTGAAGTGGGTAGGAGTGGGAAGGGACATTGAACAAGGATATACATGGATAGAAAATGTGACTCTATTCATAATTTTTAAAAAAGAAGCTAATACCTACATTCCCAAAAGGTAGGGTGGGTAGATTTTGGTTGTTCAAAGGATTCTGGATGTTCATAATCCTTTAGGAGGGTTAGTTGCAAGTAGTTAGTGATTAAGGAAAATACTAAGCAGAGAAGGTTAGATTCAGGGATCTTTTTCTGAAAAGGAAAAAGAGGGCATATAGGAGTGATAGAATACAAGGGTAGAGAGTTGAACTTACTTTTGAAGTAAAATAAAAATGAATAGTTTGAAATATTTCACATTTCTATGGACTTTTATAAATTGATACAAATTTAAAGTTATTTTTGTTATGACATACTGTTAACATGTTTCTACTCCTGTTTATGGTATTGTTCCTATATAGATCATTTAAAAATGTAATGTAAAGTTTGATCCTTGAAATCTAGTGTTACAAACTATTTAGGATAATTAAGAGATATAGGTTAGTAGTTAGCTATCTATAACAATCAAATCTCTAGTCATGTTAGGTATGCTTTCATGATCAAAGTGAAATAGAGATATATTTTAGATAGACAGTCTTGAAACACTTCAGCGATCTACAACAAATTGCATTTAAGATATTTTAATAGCAAATGGATTTTCATGTGAGTGAACTATGTCTGTTCCTGGCAGCACCAATCCTCTTCAGAAACAATTGTGGGCATCAAAGAAATTCCTTATGGAGTTTTCCTTCATTTGTCACAAAACTAGACAATGAATAAGAACATGCCCTGCCCATACTTCTGACAACATGCTATACAAAGTGGACAATCAGGACACAGAAGAAAGCAATTGCCAAACTTTGCCAAGATAAGGTAGGACAGCCTTTCAAAATGTCTGCTTTACCATAAAGTCTACCAGATATTCTAGGCCTTTAGGCTGAAGATGGATGCCCCAACATTGCAGAGGAATTTTAGGTAACTGTCCAGGCATCCCACCGTTCCTGTCACATCTATAGTTTTGGAAGTTTCTTGCACTGCACCTTCTGTTTACTCGGGTAATACTTTATTCTTTTCAGATATCTGATAAGGTTGAAGATTAGAGAGTTAGATCATTTTCTTTGTTACTAAATTCAGAAAAGAAACTTACAAAAGAGATGTAAATTTTATAATGTTGAGAGACATAGAAGTTTAAGTTTTTTAAAAAAATGTTTTAAAGTCTAAAAAAGATATTTTTGGACTTTAATACAAGTTATTATAAAAAGTGGCTTAAGGGGCTGGAGAGATGGCTCAGGGGTTAAAAGCACTGGCTGTTCTTCCAGAGGTCCTGAGTTCAATTCCCAGCAACTACATGGTGGCTCACAACCATTTCTAGTGGGATCTGATGCCCTCTTCTGGCATAAAGTCATACATGCAGATGGAGAACTCATAATACATAAATAAATCTTTTAAAAAGAAGTGGGTTAAGTATAAAACTTTGGACTCATCAAGATAGCATATATAATAGAATAATTTCTCTGAATATGCCAAATACAAATGTACTAGACATTATGAATTAATCCTTACTTTATAATAACTCTTATTGCATAGTTTTACTATATTAGAGTTAAACCATTTTCTTATTATCTAGACAAAAAGGAAAGATGTGGCATAGTTATACACTGCGTGAAGATGTGTCATTATGATTGGTTAATAAAGAGCTAAATAGCCAATAGCAAGGCAGGAGAGAACAGGCAGGACCTCTGCACAGAGAGAGAATCTCAAGATTACAGTCTGGCATGGCAGGAGATGCTAGTAAGACACTGAGGGAGTCAGACATACAGAATGGAGGAAAGGTAATAAATCACATGGCAGAACATAGATTAATAGAAATGTGTTAATTTAAGTAATAAGAGCTAGTGGGACAAGCCTAAACTAAGGCTAACCTTTCATAATTAATAAGTTTCCAAGTCATTATTTGGGAGCTGTCAGTCTAAAAAGTCTGACAAGAAAGTGTAACTACAGCTAGCAAAACAGTAGGCCAATAAAACCATAGTAAAGGGCCAGGAAAATCAAGACAACGTAGAGACAAGAGAAATAATAACTTAATACTAATAATCAAGCTGAAAACCAACATTCAATTTTCTATGAAAAAAAACTAACTATTCAAGTGCCTCCATATAGAATTGCCAATAAATTACTGCATATTTGAGGGATGAAATGCAATGTAGAAATGAGCCACTGCAATATTAACACAATTATTTCATTAACATGGTATTGGTTGCAAAAATAATAAACTGAGATGTATTTGCAGAACTATTTAAAAACAATGTTATACACTACTTATAATTACATACATATTAATTAAAAAGTTCAATTATGGATTTAATATTTAAATTTAGGGGAATCCTATATAAAGGTAAAGTAGGAAAGATAGGGTGAATAAGACCAAATTGTCTGTGGTGTTTTATTTCTTTACAAATTAATCTACAGAAAATATATCCTATAATATACTTGGCTTGGAAGTGAGTTCATAATGTTACCATACCTTTTATACCTAGATGATGTTTTCACACTGTAAAGACTGATTTTAAAAACCCAGCTTGCAGACGAGTCCCTTGATAGTCACAAATTCTAAGAACTCTGGAACAAAATGGCCCATGACTCTGTAATTAAGCAATTTGTATGTCTTTTCCATCTCATAGCAGTAAGTGCAATAGCATCACCATTGGCTACTAATACATCATATGCTAGATGTATGTCCTTTTGGTAGTATCTCTTGCCTCAGCTAATGCTAGCTAGCAGCATAACACATAATAATAAACACTTCTGTGGAATTTTCTAAGCCTTAGCAGATTTTACTCATACTGAATATATCACATGCCTGGAAGTATTGCATACTTAACATCTGTTTGTTCTACAATGGCCCTTAAAACATTATAACAATGCAGGAGGAGCAGTGTATACTTCTGCTCAGGAAGAATTTAGCCTGAAGCAGTGTGCTATCTCTTATATTCCTTGTGATCTTAGAACTACAAAATATGTCTGGTCATATTAATATGAGAGAAGAAACTACATGTGGCTGTCAAATGCATGGACTCTAGAACCAGATGACACAGTACTAGTTTTTACACCCGTGTAGATTGGGTAGATTGTAGAATTGCCCTGTACCTTAGTTTTTCACATGCAAAATGAGAAAAATGTTTGAAAATAATTAATAAATAATGCAATCAATTGGCACAAAGCCTAGCCATAAAATCATAGTGCAATTTAATAACAAATAATTCAATGTCTCAATACACATAGAACATACTCCATAGACTGAATTGTGGCACTACACATTACGGGGCACTACAGGGGTGGGGTACAAAGACATTCTGGTCTATGGGTGGTTTGGCTTTGATATTTTTTATGTTCTGATAATGTATTTTTATGTTCTGATAAGAAAGAGAGGTAAGTTTGTCAACATCATCAGTCCTTCACCTTCCCATAAAGAGGCTGCTTTGGAATACTTCTCATTCACACTTTATTCCAGAAATTATTAAATTTTCCTCTTGTTTCTTTTAAGGACTCATTCACTGCTGAAGAGAGCACTGTTCATTTTCTAAGTTTCTGTGCTTATGTTGCTATAGATTCCTAGTTTAATTCTGTGACCTGATAAAATAAATTGTTTCAATGTTGAGTTATCTGTTAAGATTTAGACAGAGTATTCTGCATGAATATTTAATATCTATTTGCTCTATTATATAATTTTATTCTGAAGTTAGTGGTTTAAATTTTCTACCTAAAGATGTTTGTGGGTTACTGAAATCATCCATTATTATGTAAAAGAATTTTTAGAATTTTTTATGCTCATTAGTTTCGTCTTATGAAATTGAAGCCCCAACACTTGAGGTATATACATTTATGGTTATTACATCATATAAATGAATTATTCCACTTATTAACACATAATGACTTCCTTTGTATGTTCTTCTTATCTTTAATTTGAAGCCTACTTTCTTGGGTATCAGATTAGCTATGCTATCATTATTTCAGCTTTCATTTGCTTGATAGACTGCATCCCATTCTCTGACTCTTTTAGTGTCTTTGTAAGTGAGATATGTTTTTTGGAGACAACATATTCTTGAATGTTGTTATATAATCCACTCAAATAGTTGGCATCTCTTTATTAATGAGTTGAAGACATTTATAATTATTAGCTAGTTCATGTGAGCTATATCTTAAAGTTCATCCGAAATAGTAAATTCCCAAGGCTGAATTAAAATATAGATGAATTTCTATCCTTTTTGATACACTTTATTCTTTTCTACCAGTAGCAATGAGGAGGAGCTGGCACCAATTTTCCATTATACTCCTCCTGAAGGGCATACACAACTCACTTAATTGCTTCACACTACAGTACACTGCTATTGAGACTCAATCTGTTTCCTTCCATTATAACAGCATGAAAATAAATAAGCAACTTTAATGCTTAGGAAACATAAGCATGCCAGAATTTAATTCAGACTTGTGTGATTAATAAAGCAGAGAAGTTGGATGAAATACATTTCACAACACAAACACTATTCTATCAGATAGTTGATTGGGTATGAAACATCACTGATTATTGTTTCACTGTGGGGTCTGGTAAAAACAATCTCAGTATGAAAACTTGTACAACTTCATTAGGGTGAAAGTTTGCCTTTCATTTAAAAAATGAAGGGCAAGCAATGGAGAGCCAACTGTCCTGTTATGAGTTGTATTGGCTTTCTGTGAGCTATGAGCAGCCTGCATAACTCACAGCAAATATATTTTCTATGTCTTGTTTATTAATGGACAGAAAAGCTAGCCTGAAATGAAATTGATTTTATTCACTTAGGATTTTATACTCCATTGCACAACTACAACCCAGCAAATTCTTCATTAAGAGAGATAATTGCTTTAATGAAGATTAAATATAATTCAAAATTCACATTTATCTTTATCTACCTAATTCAGGTCAGAATTAACTAAAAGTTGATGAAGAAAGCAAAAAAAAAAAAAAATAGATTTCCTTAGAAATGCGCCAATTCCTTTAAGCTGAAAGGAGTCTCATCTGACAGTCATTCCTGATAGTCTTTCCGTTTCTCTTCTTTTTCATATGCCATCTACCCAGGTAAGCTTTCTGTTCCTTACTAGTCTCAATTTTGTGATGTTTGACAAAAACTTCAGGATATCAGCAATTAATATCAGGAATGCTCAGTGAACTATAAAGTGATGCATCTATGATGGACAAGAAGGTGAAAACATTAAAATATGAAAGTGTTCAGTTGGTCTTAGAAATATCCTCCTCCCTTAACACAGAAAATTTCTACTCTACCTGTCAAAGACAGGAAGCTGAGAATGAGGTTGAATAGATTGGTTGATTCATATGTCATGTGCTATTAAAACTGCTCATCACTAATGACACATATGCATTGTTGTAGAAAAGCATTCTTTTAAGAGAAAGAAAAATACAACTTTGACTGCTGGTATTTTCTATAGTCATTTGTCTTATCTTAAAAATGATTTTTGACTTCTGAGTCCAAGACACCTCATTGGAAGATGTGGCTAAAAATGTACACTTTGATCCTAGTGATGTAGAAGAACATCTGGAACCGAGTGAGCATTCAGCAGGTGGAGTGATTCCTTACCATATTGTAAATTTTCTTCAGAAAGCTCTAAATAATATAACAATGGTCTAGCTCCTGTCCCCACCCCAAGAGACTTAGTACTTGCTTCTACAAGTGTGACCAGTAAGTTTTGCTTTAGGTTCATGCCATTACTGATGTAAAAGTTTGTTAATGTCAAAGGAATACACAGAGAAACACAGGATTTTTTGATGCTGTAGCAAATATAGACATAGCCCAAAATATTTGGGCTTTGTGTTTCTTGGAGAAAAATCCACTGTGTTTATATGATATATATATACATATATGTAACTTATTTATAAATATAGTTTATCATTCAAATTAGAGTTCACTCCAAATGAAAGAGAATTATACAAGTAATTACATCAAACCAATAGGTATAAACTGTATATATGGTAATTTTATGTTAATCTATATAATAACTCTATGAGCTATAAAGCACTCTCACTATTTTACAGGGAGGAACTTGGATTTAGAGAAGCTATTCATGGGTCCAACCATATACAAACTAGCAACTAACAGACTCAAAGTTAAAACCTTTATCTGTAATGCTCCAAAGGTTTCCCTTCACATTACTTCCTTAAAACCTTTTATTCAAAGTATCAAATATACAGTAACAATATTATTTTGGTATAAATATCAGCCTTGATTAAATGAATATCACATGCCAAGCTCTAGGTTATGACTTCCTTACACTATCAAAGAAGAGATGAGAAAAGTGAAACAAAAACAAAATAATGCCAGTAAGATCAATTACTTACTAATGAGCATCCAGCTCTAAGTACTCAATGCAGCCTGAATACCAAAGGCTCCAGCTAATGCCTGTTCAAGAATGCAGAATGATCAGCAGTAGGGCTAGAGAATAATAAGCCTGTTGCCCCTAGTGCTGATCTATATTTTTATGTACACAGTGAATTCCTTGAGCTAGGTCAATTCACTACTGATTTCACTGCCAATATAAATAAATGTGATTTACTTTATAACATGATCTCTTTCTTACCCAAGAACTTTGTAGAAGATAAGGATGTTAAAAGAGGACTGACATTCAGGCCTCTCCACTATTTCTGCACATGAAATAGATGGAGGTCGTATCCTTTTTCCTTTTGGCACACATGTCAGTCATTATTTGTGTTTTCTTATCTCTTTTTACACCTAAAAGAGCCCCAGTATAGACTCAATCATCCTGGTAAGCAGCATTTCACAGTACAAGAAAAATAACTTAAATCTCTACTCTCATAAATTTCAAGAATTTTCAATCACAGTCACTATTAAGAAACTATTTTCAAAGGCTTCGTAAGCTTCAGTCCTTATAAATGACATGATATTTTAATAATCCTAAAAAAGGATTGGAGCATGGTTTAAAAAAGCCATTTTCCTTCTATGATAAGGCTTTAATTACCACACAGCTCTCAAACACCTTGCGCCTAGACTTCTCAACAGTTAAAACATTGTTTTTATAATAACTGCCTATAGCTCAACAACTCACTAAAGCATTTTCCTTTTAAGGTTCTGCTTTATTTGGCTAGGAGTAAAGCCAAAAAAAATTGTATTGCTAGTTATCCAGATAATGATGATGGTGATCATGTACCACACTTTGAACAGTACTGAATGGTAGCACTAATACAAAGTACATAACTCCTACTAAGGTATGAAGAGATGTAATAACCATGACCAGAGCTGCTAAATCACAATGCTTCAACGCCAGAGTCAAGCAGAGGGTCAACCAAAGACAGGGAGAATTAGTAATAAAATATAAGGCCATCTAATGACTTCTAGTTTGTGAAGTACAAGATTTAATTATATAGCAATCCCCTTTGTTATAACTCCTTCTATTCTGAAGTAAAAGCTAGTGCTCATTTCATATTGTACATTTATCCAAAGGCCTCCTAGTCCTCTGCTTCTTTTATCAGTAAATAGAGTTTTTGTTTCACAGATTTGTCCTCCAAGCTCAGCTGCATCTCCACAACCTCTGCTTAAAGTCATCTTGATTACTATTTTAAAAATAAAGCACAAATCTCCCTATTAGAACAGGACTGGGAAAACAAAGTAATATTTACACTGCTAAGAGCAGGAATCTCCCCTTACAGCAACTTGATCCTATGAGCAGCCAGAGTCCTTCACTTTGTCCTTGTCTAACTCAGCTCTGTGATCAGGGAACTGCCTCCCTCCCTTCTCCCTCCTCCTCCCTCCCCTCCATTCATTCCAGCGTCCTCTCTTTGCTACATTATTTAATCTCTCAGTCGCAGCTTCTTGGGATTAGCTACAGCATCTATTAATAGTTTTACTTCTGTTTACAGTTCTAAGAGGAGAAAAAATGGCTCATTTCTTTTTTCTACAATCTTGAAGATATGTCTTATTGCGGAGGGAGCAAGATGCACAAGCCCCGTGAATAACCTATTTCCACAATCCGTTCCACTGTAGAGATGTTAATGTGCTTCCATGCCAAATGGATCCATTTAATAGGCAGAACAAGTTGGATATAAACTCTTTAATTGCTTTCAGCACACCGATTATCTTCCTGTGTCACCTATTGTATAATGCAAAAATGTTAACAAAGGCACTTACTGAAGACATTATTGGGAATTAAAAAACAAAGAACCATCAGTTGTCGCTAAATATGCCTTTCATGTTCCCAAATGAAATGCATTTGTGCACTCAAGAAACAGGATAGAAGTGTGCAGGCCTGCCATTGTCAGATGCAAACATCTTCATTAGATTTTGATCCAGCTGCTGCAAGATCTATAAAAGGAGCTATCTAAACCAGCAACTCATTACCCGTTATTTCAAGAAAATTCAGGAAACTATTCCTAAATCTGCAGTAGTCTTTACTGATAATTTCTCTGTTTGGACAGTTTATTTTGGAAGAATAGCATTGAAAACCTCTGCTAAACTGGCCTTTGAGTAGTACCTCAAAGGCTACATTGGTACTTGAAAGAAATGCTGTAGAACCTCAAAGGATGCAATGATATCTCATAAAAAAAAAAATAGTAGTGTTTAACAAATGCAGTAGAACTTCAAAGAACATAGCCTTGTCTGTGTCTTGGGAAAAAGTTGCAGTGGGTGAGTCAAGCTGTATTCATGAACACTTAAGCTA
This sequence comes from Sigmodon hispidus, assembly GCA_004025045.1. Classification (NCBI taxonomy): domain Eukaryota; kingdom Metazoa; phylum Chordata; class Mammalia; order Rodentia; family Cricetidae; genus Sigmodon; species Sigmodon hispidus. Next base: position 40,346 of record PVIH01016392.1, read on the forward strand.
TGGTTCATCATCCCCTCTAACTCCTTCTCTAACCTAACTGCTTTTATTTAACAGCATATAAATAAGAATCCCCAAAGATCCAAATCTGAGCCTTTATAGACCAAACCAAAAGATTAATATGCACACTGTCTCATGACTTCCTTTCTCTGTTGCAATAAATCTTCTTATGCATATTGGCAGTCAGCTTGTTTCTTAGCATGCTACTTTCCACACTCGCACACTGTTTAAAATGAGTAGGGGAAAATAATCAAGGGAACAAACAAATAAGAAAGACAAGAAAGGGTGAATAGGAAGGGTAAGAGCAAAAGAAAAGGTGCCAGGCACTCTGAGAATAGCATGTAAAGGAGACTTTAGAAAACAAATCACAAATATCAACAATACCTTCAGTTTCTCTCTGAATCTCTTGAAAGAGGAGGCCTGCTGAAGCCTGAATAGCATCCATATTAATCACAGTCTCAGTCATGTTGACTCGGGGACCTTTTCAGTCAGGTCTTGGTCTCCAAGGACCTCTGATGGACAGAAGACAAACAACTGTCAGAAATGTCATTGTCATTTATAAAGATCTCTTTTTCCTCTTGGTCAATAGATGACCCCATTTATGATGAAGAAAATCACAAATCACAATCACTGTTATTTATTGTAAGAGAACAAAAAGAAAAGAATGCATAGACCACTAGCTAGAACTGCTTCACATGTTTTTGGCTGTGTCTCTAATTTATCCAATATACTATCTATATTAGAGTCAAAAGCAAATTGAAATGCTCAAAATAGTGATGTAATAGTAGAATGTTTGTTTGTATTAGACCTAAGAGTTCATTTGGGGATCATTTTATTACTTTTATATTGTTATTAAAACTACTACCAAATCTTAATGATTTTGAGACCTACAGTCTATATTTCTTTACATATTCTAGTCTACGCCCTCTAAAATATCACACTCCTGTAGCACTCCAGCTCTCTTCTTGCCTTCTACTGCTTTGCTTAGTAGAGTAAGGAGGAAAGGTTAGGTCCTGAACTCCCTCAAACCAGGACTAGATTCTAAATAGGGAATCAGAGCCTCATTCTGAAATGGAGGGCTAATCATAATAAGGCTTCCAAGTGCCACGCTGTTCGGTGGCTTTCTATTGCCCTTCAGATAAAAATCACATTCCTGCTGTGTGGGAACAAGCAAGTTATTAAACCCCTCTATGGCTCAATTAAAATAATGATAATAATAATAATAACCATGAGGAAAATGTGTATAAAGCACTTTGCCCAGAGCTAATAAATGCTGATGTTATTGTTAACATTATTTCATCAGCCATATTTCTTTCCAGTCCCCTCTTTACCTTATAGTCATATACAATAACATGGTTACTCAATGCTCCCATGACCTGTCTCAACTCCTGACCTAAAGATTTCTATTTGCAGTACCAAATCCTGCCTCCTGCCTCTTGGCCAGCCTCACCTCTGTGAATTTATGAACCATCAACTTATTTTAAGATGACTTTCTCTAATCACAAATTGGTTTTATCACCTCAATACATACATGTGTTGCATATTTCCTCTACTACAATACAGGTTTTGTATTATTATAAAATCTTGCTTCACTAAGACATTCCAAAGGACCTGAGATTAATTTTACTTGGTGATTGTATCTTTTCAGTTGAAAACAAAATATAGAGTAGATCAAATATAGTACAACTAAAAAAGAAATCTTGTCATATAGTAATAATAAATGGTATGCCTTCATTCATACTACATACATGATTTTCCCAAAATAGCTCCATATGCTTTATGCCAAAATGACACTCACCCTACCCCACCCACCCCTGAAAACATTTGTGTTGTGGTAGAGAAAAGGGGAGCAACTGTGTCTTGTAATTTTCCCATCTGGAAATGATCCATCTTATTTCTCTTTGTATTTTACCAGCTAGGATAAGCCACATGGCAAAAGCTTAATGCCAATCACATGAGGAATTCTCATACAGAGAGGGCACCATGAAAAAGGAGACCAAAATATTTAGCAAACAGTAATATATGCTTACAACAGAGCTCAACAAATGTTAGTGTGATGAAATTTTTCTTTGCTGCAAGTTGACAAACATAAATCACACACCAGTTGAAATCTTGCCAGAAACTTCTCTAAGATACTCAAAGACATATTCATGTTGAAGAAAAAAGGGATTTTATAATCACTCTCCTTCTGGTCTCATTTCTCTCTTCTGCCACAGAAATCCATTGCATATGTATGTAGTAACAGTTTACAAACCACAGCAGTACACCCCTTGAGTAAGAAAAAGACAATTTTGCTCAACAAAATGTGTGGCTTGATTACTTGACTCTACACAAGACGTGAATATGACAAAGGAGACTGAGCCCAGTCTCATGGACTATAAATTAGCAAGACAACCTTCAAAATTAGTTTCAATGACTCAGATAAAAGCCAGGAAGGCTAAATCACTCATCCGTCCTAAGAGCTTCATAGTCAGAGCCAAGACTCCAACATCCATGGCAATTTTAAAGCAAATCATCTTTCAAAAGTAACATATTACCTTCTCATAAAGAGCATCAGAAAATGAGAATAGTGAGAAAAAACAACTTTCAGCACATGGGGAAATTGAGGCCTTGGGAAGTAAAGTGATTTTCTCAGTTACACATCTGCTCCTGCTTTACTTGCCTATACCAGAAAAGGCCAGTTTATGTCAGCACTTAGGATAATACCTGCCCCACACCTAAGGACAGGGACATATTTGTACGGTTGAATTAGAGGAAATTGAAATGATACAACATAGAGATGTATTTCCCTCCTCCATAGTCCTCCTCTCCTTCTCCCTTGGAGCTTTAGACTGTCTAGACTAACAAGCTACAAATCGATAACCAGGCTTAGAAGATTTTCCCTCTATAATATTCTTATTCTGGACTCATTTTGTATTTATAATGGTCTTATGCCTTTGTTAAAAAAAAAAAAAAACAGTCTCTAGAAATCATGTCATCCATAACATTTACAGAAACACTCCAGGAACTGGAAAGAAGATCCCTAATGATAGAAGCCCCCGAGACCATTAGACAAAAAACCTTTATTTCCTCTGAGCTAAGCAGGTCAGCTGGGAAATGACATAACCCAGAAACTCCTAAGCCAGAGAAACAAATACTATTAAGTTACTGTCTTCTGACAACTAAGTGATATGTAGAAGGAATAAGATTTAAATTTAGAGACAGAGTACAGACACTGGCTGGGCTCCAGAGCTGAGGGATATTAAATAAGAGAGAAACAATAGCTCTGTCAAGTCTAATTGTTTAAAACATAAAACTCTTTCCATACATCTTGAACTGAATGGAGCTGCACAGGGTTGGGATGCACTCTGAAACCATGCTCACAAAGAGTAGCCACTTGGATTGAATGTCTCCTCTGCAGGGAATTTGGCTTTGCCATTTTTTCCTTCTTCATATGCTCCATTTGGGCATTGAGGCATTTGAAAAATAGAATAGTTATAGAAAACTGCACATTACAAAGCCTTTTTAGTAAGTTACAGAATTGACTGCATTGTGGGAAAAATCTGGATTTTGCGACCCAACTGTAACCATTCAGCTTTTATTGTCTGAGATAAGCCTCAGTTTTCCCACAAATGAATAAAGATGCTATTTTCATGGAGCAAAAATGGTCACTGAGGACTAAATAAAATAACTAAGAAGTTACTGAAACTTAGTAAGCATTTGTAACAATGTATCTTTGATTTTTTCCCCCTTTAATGGGTGAGGACATGCATTTAGTAGCTCCACATATACCCAAAATAAAATTAATTTTTTCATAAATTTTAAATACAGTCCTACATTTCTTCCCTTCAATTAATTAATAGACATTACATAGCACCAAAAACAGGCAACCTTGGGTGGGTTACTCTAAGAATTAAAACACCTTTCCCAGAGTGTGAGAAATCAGGCCATTTGTGAAGCCCCTTTTATTAGTTTTGGCTGTAAATAATGAAGATAATTAGGATTTTTTTTAAATATTTGTTGTAAAAGTAATAATAAAAGCTAACCTTTAGGCACAAGCTCAATAAAAAGTAATGTGCTTTAATTTTGGAGCATATTGTTAGAAAATTACTTGTATCTAGCCACTTTCATGTTACAATGTGTATCTATAGTTATCTATGTCTTATCTCCAGGTACTTGCAGACATGCTGTTTTGTGACAGAGAGATATGTGCTAGAGTTTGTAGCCTTGCCTTTCTGGTCTCCTAGTCACTAAAATTGCTGTCATCTTCCTTCTTAGAATATCAGTTTCCTCCTTGTAAAAGGAGATTTTCTGAATGATGAGCTCTCTATAGATGCTACCATATATTTAAGTTAAAATGTGATCTGTAATGCGCTACTAATATGTGCATTTAAAAAAAAAATGTGTTTATTTCTCAGAGTATAACCTGCCCTGGTTTCTTGGAGCTAGACACCATCATAAATATTCAGTTTCACACCTGTATATCAAATCAAAACATCACCACTGAAATGTTCTCAAATGACTTTCAAACTGGAGATTTATTGTTTTGTTTTGTTTTGTTTTGTTTGTCTTCGTCTCTGACCGAGTCCAGCCTGGATTGGGCTAACACCAGTGATCTCCTTGACCGTGGCTCCTGGAGGTGACTCAAAATAACACAGGAATTATCATAGGGCAATTGGATGCACAGTGATGAGAGGTTTTCAACCTCTTAACACATTGCCTATGGCACATGTAAAATACCCAGTCTTCATTTAGAGAATTTTAGGAACAGCCTATCAGATTTTAAAAGACGGTGGCAAATGTCTCACCTGCCAATGCTTCTCATATCCTACCACTAAAATAACTTAAAACAATTAACTCTAAAAGGAAGATGGGGAGATTTTTTTTTAAGTTTGCTCTGTTTGAAGTCAGGTGTCTTTGGCTTTTTATTACTCTAAAATCATTAAACAAAGTTTATTCTCTGACCACTCCAAATTCACTATGTGAAAGAATACTCCAATTTTTTTATATATTATTTTTAAGAACCACAATGCATATATCAATAATCTTCATATAGTTCTTACAGTAAAATGGGAAACAAATATTCATTTTTTAGTTTCATAACCATTGTGATCCAAAGGAAAATTTGCCTAATAGAAGGAGCAGTATTAAATAAGGGGGAGATATTTGCTATTGTAAATTTTTTTTTCTTTATTTTGTATTTATCAAAAAAAAATGTAAAAAGAATTTTAAAAAAAATGCCGAAGAGTTAACAATAACTATACAGAGGATAATAATCATAAGCATGGCTTATCAAGGGTGGAAATGCAAATAAGATTACTACACATATATTTTCTTTGTGTTCAGCTTTCCCTCTGAATTTTTTTTCCATCCCTGTATATCCTTATTCAAGGTCTCTTCCCCCTCCCACCCCATCTGATCATTTT
>PVIH01016393.1:0-45746 GCA_004025045.1 Sigmodon hispidus
TGAGTATTGTTCTTTCAAGGTCCACAAAATATTGTGTTGGGATTTTGATAGGCAGTGCATTGAATCTGTAGATTGCCTTTGGTAGAATTGCCATTTTTACTATGTTGATCCTACCAATCCAGGAACATGGGAGAGCTTTCCATTTTCTGATATCCTCTTCAATTTCTTTCTTCAATGATTTAAAATTTTTGTCAAATAGTTACTCCAAGGTATTTAATACTATTTGCAGCTAATATGAAGGGTAATGTTTCCCTTATTTCTTTTTCAGCTCTTCTATCTTTAGCGTATAGAAGGGCTACTGATTTCTTAGAGTTTATCTTGTATCCTGCTACATTGCTGAAGTTGTTTATCAGCTGTAGCAGTTCTCTGGAAGAATTTTGTGGGTCACTTATGTATACAATCATATCATCTGCAAATAGAGATAGCGTCACTTTTTCTTTTCCAATTTGTATGCCCTTAATCTCTTTTCGTTCTCTTATTGCTTTAGCTAAAACTTCGAGAACTATATTGAATAGATAAGGGGAGAGAGGACATCCTTGTCTAGTTCCTGACTTTAGTGGGATTGCTTTGAGTTTTTCTCCATTAAGTTTGATACTGGCTGTCGGGTTCTTATAAATTGCCTTGATTATATTTAGGTATTCTCCCTGTATTCCTGATGTCTCCAGGGCTTTAATCATAAAGGAGTGTTGAATTTCGTCAAAGGCTTTTTCCACATCTAAGGATATGATCATGTGGTTTTGTTCCTTTAGTTTGTTTATATGATGGATAACATTTACAGGTTTTTGTATGTTAAACCAGCCCTACATTTCTGGGATGAAGCCTACTTGTTCATGGTGGATGATATCTTTTATGCATTGTTGTATACAGTTTGCCAAAATTTTGTTGAGAATTTTCACATCAGTATTCATGAGGGAAATTGGTCTGTAATTCTCCTTCTTTGTTGTTTCTTTGAGTGGCTTGGGTATTAGAATGATTGTGGCCTCATAAAAGGAATTTGGCAATATTCCTTCAGTTTCTACTGTGTGAAATAGTTTGAAGATTAACGGTAGTAATTCTTCTTTGAATGTCTGGTAGAATTCGGCACTGAAACCATCTGGACCAGGGCTTTTATTTTTGGGGAGGTTTTTAATGACAGCTTCAATTTCCTTAAGGGTTATAGACCTGTTTAGGTAATTAATCTGATCTTCATTTAATTTTGGAAGATGGTGCCTGTCCTATTTTTCATATAGGCATCTAGTGCTATGAATTTTCCTCTTAAGACTGCTTTCCTTGTGTCCCATAAGTTTGGATACATTGTAGATTCATTTTCATTGAATTCTAGGAAGACTTTGATTTCTTTCTTAATTTCTTCCTTGACCCAAAGATGGTTCAGCTGAATGAAGTTTAGTTTCCATGAGTTGGTAGGCTTTCTCTGGGTTTTGATGTTGTTGAACTCTAACTTTAGGCCCTGATGGTCCGATATGTTACAAGGGATTATTTCCACTTTTTCGTATCTGCTGATATTTGCTTTTTGACCAATTATGTGGTCAATTTTGGAGAAAGTTCCATGAGGAGCTGAGAAATATGTATATTCCTTTGCCTTTGGGTGGAAGGTTCTGTAGATATCTATGAAATCCATTTGTATCATAACCTCATTTAGACTCCTTATTTCTCTGTTGAGGCTCTGTCTGGTTGACCTATCCAGGGTTGAAAGTGGGGTATTGAAGTCTCCCACTATTAGGGTGTAAGAATTGATGTGGGATTCGAGCTTTAGCAGTGTTTCTTTTACATATGTAGGTGCCCCTATTTTAGGGGCATAAATATTTAAGATTGAAATCTCCTCTTGACCAATTTTTCCTGTGATGAATAAGTAGTGACCCTCTTGGTCCCTTTTTTCTAACATTTTCTTTTGTTCAATATAAAACATTCCCCTAAAATCAGTAAAGGGTTAAAATAAAATAGAAAATAAAAACTCTGTTTGCACTTTTTCCAAATAATGGTAATCAGAATGAAATCTGAGATAGTGCTTAATTCTAAAACTATTTGCTTTTGTTCTTTCTCTTAATAATTTTCAAGCATTGAATTGGTGTGTGTGTGTGTGTGTGTGTGTGTGTGTGTGTGTGTGTTTTCCCCTCCTGGGTAGTGAGAAGAAACAACCTGCCTCTTTCGTTTCAGTCCTTCAAAGGAAACTCTAAAAATAAACTCACCTTAATTAAATTGCAAATGCAATCATTGGGGTTTGAGCCAATAAAAATGAAATGTGTTGTCATTGTGTTAAATGCCTTTGAAGCATGCACTAGGTATTTCAAGGTTCCCCTTGCGAACTAAAAGTGGGCAGGGATGCAGAATACAGAAGACATATGTGGATGTAGCCAGGCAAAAGTGCAGCAAACATTCTGAATTTAAACTTTGCCTAAAGTGAGAAGAAAATTATGCTCAGTCCATTTTATGTGTAATTAGTCAAGGGATTCCATAGAATCTTTCTTAGCTCAGGAAAACATCTGAAACTTCCCAAGAAAACTTTATAAATAGGAGAGATTCACATAGTGAGTCCTATACTACTTCTAATCTTTCCTGGTTGGAGACATTGTCAAATGAGGCTCACAGAGAAAGGTGTCTTAAGCTCAATGTGCAGAGATTGTAGGCTTAGCACAGAAGCTGGGTGCTGTTTGACATCCACATATTGTGCATTGAAACAGGTTGTTGATTGAAGTTAGCAATAAAAGCACCATTGAGTGTATTGCCTCAGGATAGTAACAAATAAAATTCCTATAAGAAGCAGTAAGAGACCAATGTGTGATATGTTCATTTTTAAGCCCTTTGCAAGATGAGTTGGGTGCTGTCTTAAAGCACATTTGTCCCCATTTGCTTTTATACTGAAAACAAATTGCTAGGGATCTCTTGACTTGAGTCCAGCAGGCAACTCCTCTGGTAGGAAAGATTGCCAGAATTCCTGAAGTGATAAATCTAGACCCTCAGAGAATTAAAATGATAGTAGTCTTTTAAAAATGGAAATTAGACAGATGCTAGTATGTCACTATACATGAAATGTGTGCAATGAGACCTGCATTGTTTTCTCTGAAATATCCAAGTCCAATTGAACAGAGAACACAAAGTTTGATCTACAAGTCATCAAACTAAGACCATGCATAGCCCTGAAGTTAAAGTCAATGACTCATAAGCTGCGCTGAGCCCCGTCTTGTCCAGCAGGAAAAGACACAGCACCAGGATTCTTCTGTGGTAATTGACCAGGTCCTTTATTGTTACAGATACTTCTTGCAGTAGTTCTTTCTTTCTCCCAACCTATGCAGCCAGTTTTAAGCTCAAGTCCTTCACTCAGCTAATACCGCGTGGGCCTTCACCATAGGGCCACGCACACGGAAGCAAGCTAGTCAATTCAGCACATCCCATGGACGGAGTTAATTATTACTAGAAGCATTCGCCATCAGGAAGGCGGGGAACAGGAGCCAGCGCCATCTTTAAGGTGCGGCAGCTCCCAACAATAAGCATTCAAGAAAGGGGTTGAAATACAGAAAAGTAAAAATGAACTTACAAACATCATTGATACATTTTATACTTGACAATCTGAAAAGAATTAAGAAAGTGGAAAAGTACAACTCTTCTATAATTATAGGTATTTCCAAGAAATAGTGCAGATCAAGGGTCAGCCTCATTTATATTATTCATCCCTAAATATTTGTTGCATACCTTCCCTGGTTCCTTTATGGATGCTAGTAATACTATATCTATAGACAATTTGGAAACATTATTGACTAAAACACCAGGAAAGACAGGCTGAAGATTATGAAAAGTAGTGGCTCTGTGACAAATTCTAGGGACCACTGCTGTTCTGTTAAAGGGTGCTATGCATGTGTGTGGTGAGTCAGGTAGGAACTTTGTTTACTTCCCATTGAATTTCCTTATGAAGTAAGAAATATACTACGACATTTACTAAGACATAAGCCAATTTCACAAACAACCATCAAGCTATTTATTCCAAAAGGACTTTGTAGGCTCCTTCTCTGATGCAGAGGTAGTGTCATCTTTTATACATTTACTTTATAGCTCGTATGGCTTTCCCAGTGATGATATAATTGTTTATTTGTAGGTTATGTCTATAACTCTGTTTTATAGGAGAAATTCTATTTTATTTTCTGGTACTTTTGTCTCTTTTTTATGTTTAAGGTTTTATAGCTTTTAAGATATAAGCTATATAAGAAGATATGTATACAGGCCTATACATATATGTGTGCCTAAGTATATACCACTTTGAAACTTTATGGAAAAGAACTATTGTTGTATAATGATAGTACTACAACAATCATTAGAATGAATCTATTATAAACAGAAACTCCCTCCCTCCAAAAAATTTTGCAACATTTAGAATCTAAGTGTTGACCAACTGTTATTGGTCCAAACTTCATATTCTGTATGCTTCTTAAAATTGTAGAGAATGCTTTAATTGCCATATATTAATTACAATAACAATATTTTTATTATGACATTTTTGTACATGCATTTTTGTATATACAATGTTGTCATCACGTTCAGCCTGTTTCCCTCTTTTGTCTCCTCACAGTGAAAACAACCCCTACTGTTTTCATTTCAGGGTCCTGAAATCTGGTCTTGGAAAAATCTCCAAGAGTTTTTGTCCCCTGCCAGTGGTTAGGCCACTGTAGAAAATATAGACACTGTTTATGAGCATAAAATCTCACTGTGTTTGTAGTGGTAGATTAACTCCTAAGAAAATTTCTGAAAAGCAATTGTTCTCTCTTCTACTTTCAGAATTATAAGATGGAAAAAGATCCTGGATAAGCCCTTGTGATAACAAGGCATGAGAGGGCTAAGGGCTGGTTTATTTTCTGTAATAGTTTGGTGAAAACATAAAGCAAATGCTATCCAAATAATTTCAGTTTAATATCATTTTATTTAAGAATGGCGGCATATATGTGTGTGTGTGTGTGTGTGTGTGTGTGTGTGTGTGCATCAATATATACATACAACTTTTTCATATACATTTATATTTCTAAATCAATTTTGGGTTTGTTTATATGGCTCATTTTCAATACAAGCTTAGTGTTCCCTCCCTGCTTTTTTCAATGCTGTTATTCTTCTCTCCTAGGGAGCCAGGATTCTACATGCCCAGGTGCATTTTTCACTGAGACAGCATAGAGAGGAAAAAAGATATGAGCAGTCCAACTGAATATCTTCTCCTAAGGAGGTAATGTTTGTTTTGTTTTATTTTTGCTAACTCAGCATCTGTTTTTCTTTCATGAAAAGGGTATAGGTGAAATCTTTCTAATCTCTGCTGGTGTATTTTTGCCTATTGTGAGTAAAATGTATCAGAGTCATTTAACAACACCTGGGCACTATAGTTATTCTGATTTCTGAGTATCAACATCTGTCCTTGAGCTTCTACTCCTGGGTGGGGACATTGAGACACATACATAACATCTTATTTCCCCCCATACCTTACTCAGCTACTAGGCCTTCTCAAGTTACAGAGTCAAGTGTGGATTTAATTAGATATGGCCTTCTCAGCCAATGAAAAAGAAAAACTACCGATAAGACAGAGTATCCATAACATTTTAAATGCACTACTCTGAAGTGAGTGATAATTCATAGCAATTTCTATTGTTGTTTCTCCATCAGCCTGATACAGAAACCTCTGTCAGTAATCTTTTCTACAGTTCTAAGACCGATGACCAGTTCTATAAGAAAAACCTTATACAAAATGAAAAGTATAATATCATCATCAGAATACAAGCAAGCTGCTAGAAACATAAGCTATATATTGATTTTTGGCAGTCTTTCAGTTTATTTAAAGCCAGCCAATTTCCATGGAAATATGTGGGCTGAAAAGTCATCTTGCTAATTCTATGATTAGGAGAAACTAATAAAAAAGAATTTGAGAAGTAGCTACAAGGCTTTGTCCTTGGATTAATTAAAATGTGTATGAGTTCGCTTGTTTCAAGATAATATTCCAAAAAATTATCAGTGTTTAAAATTAGAGCATGATCAGGCTTTGTTAAAATGGTGGGGTTCTGAAATAGATGTTTAAAGCAAAACCAAATGATTAAAAATATTTAATTAAGATAGTCAAAAATTTCCATTATTGACCTCAGAGGGTAACAAAACAAAAGCCAGCTAATTAAAAAAAAAAATCAATTGCAGCAAATACTTAAAATGGTATTTGCTAGTTTCCCATGTTGAGTTCCCTTGCTGCTCCAAAAAGTATGACTGAGTCACACAGTTCACACTTATGTTCACTGGCTTGTTGTTTCGATGTATTTAGACTGTATTTAAATATGTCCTTTCAGATTTAGGTTCTCTTGCTCTGCACCACAATAGGCTTAAGAGCCAGAGGTTGTGGCTAATTTCAAGAAAACAGCACATATGAAGTCACAGTGATGTTACAACCTGCGAAGACTTTCATATGTAAAATCCCAGCAGGGAGGAGTTTGCAGGAGCTACATATCTAATCCCACTACTAGCTATCAGCTCTTTAGGGTACGCTGTAATAGTCTTTTTGTTTGTTTGATTGTTTTTAATAATGTTACCTTTGGTAGGCTGAATACACATCAGAGCAAGCCTCAATCCCAAACTACCTGGGTAAAAATGGACTCAATGGAGAAAAGAGAAATCAAAAACAATAGGAGTAGTCTCAAAATTGGCTGGTAAGGGGAAGGGCTGAAGGAAGTAAATACACTAAGAACACATCATATGTCATGCTCAAAAAATTAATTACTTAAAATAATTATATTTCAAATAGATTACAGACTTAAATGTAATGCCTGAGACTCTGAAAGTGTTAGAAAGAAAATTAGGCAAAACACTTCATGACAAGGGAACAGGGAAGGACTTCAAAAAAGGATTCCAGTACCCCAGAAAGAAATGCAAACAATCAACAGAGCTTCAGGAAACTAAAAGACTTCTGTGCAGAAAACAGAATAAATAAAGATTAAAGCAAAGATAAACTAAAGTGGGAGAAAAGTTGCTGCTAACTATACTTATGATAAAGGATATGTATATGGAATATATCAATCATTCAATAAATTAAACAATAAGAAATCAAGCAAACAAGTCAATAAATAGACTAATTAAATAAACAGACAAGAAAATTCTAGAAAGATAAAATACAAATGGCCAATGTTCAACCTCATTAGACAACAGAAAAATCCAAATAAATACTAAACTGAAATTTGGGCTCATCCCATTCAGAATGAGAAACATTCACGGATAAATGGTAGTGTGGATTTAGACAAAAGAGAACTCTTACATACTGTTAATGGGAATGTATACTCATCCAGCTACTATAAATGTCAGCAGACAAGTCCTCAATAAAACTAAAATCAGATCTATCCTGCAACTCAGTTATTACACCCAGAAAATTTATTGGAACTCCAACTCAGTATGATGCAGAGATACTTGCATATTAAATCATATTCATTACAGCATTGTTTCTAATCACTCAGCTATAGAGTTTATCATCAAGAAGATTAATAATTAAAATGGGATTTTACATAGAGAGAGAAAGAAAGAGAGAGAGAGAGAGAGAGAGAGAGAGAGAGAGAGATTGTATTATTTACAGTAAGATGGAGGAAATGGTAGATAATCTTACTAAGTAAAAGAAGCCAACATCAGAAAGATTGTGTGGTTTCTAGATGTTACATGCAGACATAAAATGATATATATTTTAAATTTTAGATATTTATTTTACTGTTGTATTACATTATTTAATTATATAATTATATTCCCTATAATATGTGCATATTACAGGAAAGTAGAAGTGAAAAAATCTAGAACAAAGAAGAGGGGTGCTGTGTGAGGGTAGGGAAAGTAGGAGGTGTGGGGTAAATATGCATAATCTGATATATATATAATATATATACATATATATGTATAAAATTTAAAAGATGAAATAAAACACAGGGTATTTAACCAAGCAAAAGAAATCCACCATAATTTCTGAGATCCAGGATTCTGACAGAACCAGCTCTCGATGTTATGAGACAATGCTACTTCTAAACTATTAGGCATATCCAAAGGGCAAGGCTATTCATTGGCTCAGAGTTCCCACTGGCAGCAATTGTAGCCTCCATTCCATAATTAATATGGACAACAACAAATGAGCCCCTTGTTTATAGTAATATTTTTATACAATTTATTTCCATAATCTAAGAAAGTGTTTAGTGTGCTTTAATGATTTGGCCACCCTAGCCTTTATTACAACATAGGATATAATTATCCTCTTTTAACTTAATTTATAGACCTCATTAACACCCTTGCCTTTCCACTGTGATTAAAAATCTCCTATGAATCGAGAGCTCCTTGTATTGTAGGAGAGTTATTGTGGTTTATTCTTCACCTTGGCAGTTCAGTGCATAGACTGATTTATTATTGGGGATCCCCACTGAGGTGAGCAGAATGCTGGGAAAAGGGAGGGCTGTCAGGAGGTGCCTTCACTCTCTCAGATTGAGGGTCACAGTTTAATAAGGAGCCTGCTGCTTGCTGTACAATAGCGAGGAGGAGTCTCAGGAGGCAAAACCTCCAGTAATGACTAGCTTCGAGATGCCGTTTCTGCCAAGGGGAAAGTAATTGTATTCTTTATTGGAAATGAAAAGCCAAGACAAGTCTTAAATGTTCCAGCTGGTGCTCATTTTCCTTGCTCCCAGGTGTCAACTTCCACCAAACTCTGAATAGCCATCCAGTCACAGGGAAGCTGGTTTGCTTACCCATTCTTGTCCAGACAAAGGGTCACATGCTCAACTTCCCCCAGCAGTGGATCTTCTTGGCTATCAGAATCCTAAGCTAGAGGATCAAAAGTACTGATATCCTAATTACCCTTAAGAATCAAACGGAAGAACTGGGACTTGCAGAGTTCATCTTGTTATTAACCCTAACTGTTCACAACTCTCATGCTGTGTGTGCTATTATATTTCATTCTACAAAGTTTCCACTGTAGGTTCACAATATATTTTGATATGATGGCCTGAGGAGTATTTTCAGAATTTAAACCAGGAGTTAACTTCTGATCTAATCAGATTTTTTTCCAGAGACCCATGATATATCAGAGTTGTGATCCAATTGATGGTACTTATCTGCACCACCAAGAAAATACTGCATCATTGTAGAGTTCTTTTGGGGAAAAAAAATCTTGATAACCTCAGAAATGATCTGTCCAAAGACGTAGAACATTTATATTCTGAAATATTTCATGTTTTGCTCTATGAATGCAGTCCAATCTGACTTAGCCCAGATGTGAGGAAGGATGTGGATTGAACTGATTAAATTGCAGCTGAAGTTGTACATGAAGACACATTAATTTTTAATGGATTTTTCTTAGATATCATATGCCTAAAGCTCAGGGGGAGGGGTAGAATAAAAGTATTTTCTTCTTGATTTATTTCTATAAGGAAGAAGTAAATGTAGTGTGATAATTGGGATGGGATCCTACACCTTCCAGAACCAGAGCTTTGATCCTGACACTCCTACAAGATTTGCACTTTGCTTCCAAAGCTCTTTACAAATCATTATAAAACAGAAAAAAGCTCAAAGCACTGAAAGCCTTTTATATACTCACTTTTCTAATATTCCTCAAACAGATCTTTCATTCTAATCACAGAAATGCAGAATTTCAGACAAACAAATTGCAGCATGACTAAGTTCATACTGAGCACAATCCCTTTACCCAAGTGGAAAGGATAACACAAGAAACAGGCTGCACTGAAATACAATAGGACTCACTGAGACTTAGCTCCTAGTGTGTGCTTCCCATTACCAGCTTTCCACAGGCCTTGATTTTGCATGTTATTTTAAAATTATTATCAGACTTAGATAGAAAAATAATGTTTCCATGCTGAAGGTAATTTAGGAAACTTTCTCCTCAAATGCATCTTTAAAGGTAGATTTGGGAATAATGATGGGGTTCCAAGTTAAAAAGATACGAGTTTTTATTTTTTTAAGCTGAATTCTATACATGAAAATGACAGAAATGGCAATCTATGGCTTGCTCCTCCCTGTTTAGGATAACAGTTGCTAGGCAGCCTCCTTTTCTTAAAGAAAAGACAGAAGTTTGTAAGTTTCCTTATCATATATATTTCCATCTACTTCATACCCTGTGGGACTCTCTGAACAGCAGTAACTTCATGTGCACATTTCAGGCCATTACTATATGAGACAAAATATGAAAAACAGTGGGCATTATGAAAGCACAGGCATGAGACCCAGAAAAGTCACCCTGATATCATCAAAGAGGCTTAGGCTACATTGTGAAGATTTTAATTGAATTCTATTCTATCAGAGAAATTCATGCATAATAGTTTAAAACCTTAAGTAATAAAGCATGAGGATTAAACGGAGTGAATCTGTGTTGCTCCTGCAGCCTTCCTCTAGAGATGCAGGCATTCTTACCTTGTTAGGTAGCTTTCAAAATTCTGACTTATATGAATAAATTGCTACCATTACTTTTATTAATTTGAAAGTTATCAATTGTCATCAGATTGTAACATGAATATTTAGGTTTCTTTCTTTGAAACTATTTCTCCTACTTTCTTCATTAACCTATTATAATTCATTAAAATCTAGGACTAACACAACATTCAGGAATTGTATTGTCAATGTTATTACCACATTATATAATATTACATTTAGCTCTTTTTATCTGCTCTATTCTAAAATTAGAGATTCCTGTGAATTTGTGTTTCTGATATGGCTTAGGCATCTTCATATATTCTATTCTTCTTTCTTTCCTTCCATTCACTAAAATTCTCCAAAATAGCTTTAAAGACCTTAATTCCATATTTTCCTTTATAATAGGGTTCTTTCATTTTTTTAATTGAGAAATTATTTTATCTAATTTATGCAAATACAATTATAAGATTGTATTTAGAAGTTTTCCATTGTAAGTGCAAAGATTTTAGAATGAGGGGGTCAGGAAGTTTGAGATTGAAAATCTCAGGTTGTCTTATTCCAATGTATCATGGGAAGCTTCGGGCAATGAAATGCTTTGTTACCAGTAACTCACTTGTGATTGAGCTACGACATGAGCAAAAGTCTCTGGATTACTAGTTCTTTGCTCTTTACCCTCCACCTGACTTCCTAGGCAACTAGAGTTATGAATGTTCCATGCTCCCTTAGTCAGGAGGCAGAAGCCACTGACAGTTGTGTTTGCATTTTCAGATTCCACTTCAAGAATGAAAAATGCTGAGGTAGTCAAATTTCATCATTTCCCTGCTTTCTAACAATATTTAAGTTTTATTTAAAAGTATCTAGGAGATAAAAAAGCATGCCAGCCAGCAAATCTAGAGAAGGACTTCAGATGTGTTCTGAAGTTAACACTGAGTGGGGTAGAGGGAGTAGGGTTCTTTCTTTTAGGGTTCTTTTGCACTGTGTAGCTGGTACCCAGATGTTTGCAATTGAATTTCTTTGACTGGCATCCTAGGCAAGGAGCCTCACGTTTTTATGTCAAATCTTCATCTTTGGCATATTCCATCCACACCAGTGTAACAAACCCTTTGTGTCCTTCTGCAATTTCATGTGGTTAGAAAGATGATGGCTTAGGCCTGAGGTTGTGATCATATATTACACTGAGCCTTCCTCTGGGAGCATACAAGCTAACTGTTCCCTATGTCTGGTCCACAGTTACTTCTCTCCCTTCATTGCTATTCCTCTGGAATTCTTACCTTATTACCTCAATTGATTTTCCCTCTGTCTAGATAATACTGCTTTCTCTATTGTAGTAGAGGGAGAAATATTTTCCTCTGCCTTTCAGTAAAGTTCATGAAATAAAGTGTCAGCAAACAGGAAAGTAGAACATGTATATGCATTGATGCTGAAGTATGGATATCAGAGGAAAGAATGGTGAGTAATCCAGACACTGAAAAATCTAACAATTTATATATCTTTGTCATAAGGTAGAACAGGAAAAGATTCATGTGATTTAGGGGAAGAGCACACAGAAATGGTTTTGGGAAGAGATAAAATGAGCTCCCAGAGTAACAGGTGACGGAGACAAAGTCTGTCTAATTTCTGCATATTTTTTAGATTCCCAGGGAATTTAGATGCTATATTCTTTTTGGATGACCTTGCTTTAGGGAAAGAAGGGAAGTGCAGGGAAAGGTGCTGCTTGTGTGTGATTTTTTCCATGTTCTTTGTTTACAGCAACAACATAACAAAGGCAGATACTGCTAAGCTACAACTGCTGTTAACACATGTTCTCCTTTGACTGGGTATCGTCTTAAAGAACTTCAAGCTTTGAATTTACTAGGAACTTTCTTTGCTATGTTTCATTGTATTAAATTTTATTTTTGATATTGTTATCTGCTTTTTCTTTGTAAGTGAATAAATTACTTTACACCGCCCCCACAAAAAGAAAGTAGAGCTAATACCTGAGACCATCATGACTGAAAAACTGAGGAGAGTGATTTGTAATATAATCATGTCTCTCAGTCACCATAGGTGGAGTAAGCAAGATTTTCACGACAAAAACAAGTTGAAACAATGCCTATCCACAAATCCAGCACTACAGAAAGCACTTGAGGAAAAACTCCAACCTAAGGAACCCAGATACACCCATGAAACCACAAACAATCGATAATCCCATAGAAGAAAAGTCCAAAGAAAGGAAATACACACAAGCTACTACCAAAAATAATAGGAAATAAAAATCAGTGGTCATTAATGAACTTAACTCACCTACAAAAAGACACACCCTAACACGATAGATACAAAAACAAAAGCCAACCTTCTGCTGCATTCAAGAAACACACCCCAACTCCAAAGGCAAACACAGGCTCAGAGTAAAGGATTAGGAAAAGACTTTTCAATCAAATGGCTGCAAAAAGCAAGCTGATGTTGCTACCCTAATATTCAACAAAGTAGATTTCAAACTAAAATTAATCAAAAGAGACAAGGACAGACATTATTTATTTGATTCAGGAAAAATTGATCAAGATGAGATCCCAATCCTGAATATTTACGCCCCTAATATAAGTGCACATTCATATGTAAAAGAAACACTAAACCCGACATCAAATATCACACTCTAATAGTGGGAGACTTCAATACCCTACATTTACCCTTGGACAGGTCAACCAGACAAAGACTCAACAAAGAAATAAGGGATCTAATAATGTTATGATACAAATGGGCTTAATAGATAATTGCAGAAACCTTCTAACACAAAGGGATATACATATTTCTCAGCACCCCATGGAACTTTCTTTAAAACCAACCACATACTTGGTCATAAGGCAAATATCAATAGATACCAAAAAAGTAGGATTAATCCCTTGTATCATATCAGACCACCAGGGCCTAAAGTTAGAATTCAACAACAACAAAAATCATAGCTTACAAACTTTTGGAAACTGAACATCTCTACATTGAATCACATCTGAGTCAGGAAAGAAGTTAAGAAAAAAATCAAAGACTTTCTAGAATTTAATGAAAATGAATCCATAACATACTCAAACTTATGAGACACAATGGAAGCAGTGTTAAGATGAAAATTCATAGCACTAGATGCCTATATAAACAGCCAAGAGAAATCTCACACAAGAGGCCTTACAATTCAGCTGAAGGCTTTAGAACAATTAGAAGCAAACTCACCTAGAAGAAGTAGAAGGCAGGAAATAATCAAACAGGGCTGAAATCAGTACAATAGAAACGAAGAGAACAAGGCAAAAAGTCAAAGAATCAAAAAGTTTCTTCTTTGAGAATGTCAAGAAGATAGACAAACCCTTATCAAATCTAACCAATAGCCAGAAAGAGAGATTTTTCAAATTAACAGAATAAAAAATGAAAAGGGGGATAAAACAACAGAACCCCAGGAAATTCATAGAATTATCAGGTCATATTTTGAAAATCTATACTCTACTAAAATGGAAAACCTAAAAAAAATTGATAGTTTTCTGGACAAATATATGTGGTAGAGTGTTTTCTGTATGATGTAAATAAAGTAGCTGTTTTGGCCCATGTACGGCACCATAGAAGTGGGTGGAGAATCAGAGGGCAGGCAGGTAGGAAAGGGTGGAGTTAGTCACTCTCCATCGGACCCCCAAGAGGAACAGACATGTAGAGATACTGACCAGCCATGGGCTAGGAGCCACGTGGTGGGCAGATTAATAGGAATGGGTTGAATTAAGAAGAAAGAGCTAGCTAGTAATGTGCTTAAGATATGGGCCAAACAGTGTAAAAGATATAAGCATGTGATTTCATTTCTTTGGGGGACAAAAGCCATGAGTGTGCAGACCAGGTTCCAAACTACTGCTGCCTCGTGTGCATGCCAGGTTACAAACTCCGGGCACAAACCTCCCGGACCCAAAACGGGCCGGGAAAAATTTACTACAACAAATATAAATTACCAAAATTAAATCAAGAAAAGATTATGACCTAAACAGAGCTATAATACCAAGGGAAACATAAGTTGTTATTAAGAGGGTCCCCCCCCCCCCCGCACACACAAAAAAGAGCCCAGGTCCCGATGGTTTTACTGTAGAATTCTACCTGACATTCAGAGAAGAACTAATACCAATACTCAACATACTGTTCCATACAGTGGAAACTGAAGGAATGTTGCCAAACCCTTTCTATCATTCCACAATCACCCTGATACCCATCCCACTCAAAGATGCAATGAAGAGAGAGAATTACAGACCAATCTCCCTCATGAATATTGATGCAAAAATACTCAACAAAATTCTGGAAAATTGATTACAAAACTATAAATTTTCCATCACCATCAAGTAGGCTTCATCCCAGAAATGCAGAGATGGTTCAACATATGGAAAACTATAAATGTCATTCATCATATAAACAAACTGAAGGAAAAAAAAAAAAAAACACAAGATCATCTCCTTAGATACTGAAAAAGTCTTTACAAACTTCAACACTCCTTTATGATAAAAGTCCTAGAAAGATCAAGAATAAAGGGAAAATTCCCAAGAATAATAAAGGCAATTTAAAAAAAAAAAACAAAAAAAACAAAGGCCAACATCAACTAAATTGAGAGAAACTCAAAACAATCAAACTAAAATCAAGAACTAGAAAAGGCTGTACCCTCTATACTTATCTATTCAATAAAGTTCTTGAAGTTTTACCTGAAGCAATAAAAGAATGAAAGAAGATTAAGGGGATACAAATTGGAAAAGAAGAAGTAAAACTATTTCTATTTGCAGATGAAATGATTGTACACATAGGTGACCCAAAAAATTCTAGCAGAGAACTACTACAGTTGATAAACACCTTCAGCAATGTAGCAGGATACAAGATTAATTCAAAAAATCAGTAGCTCTCTTATACACTAAAGACAAACAGGCTGGAAAAGAAACAAGTGAAACATCACCCTTTATAATAGCTACAAATAGCATTAAATACCTTAGTGTAACTATAACCAAAGAAGTAACAGATCTGTTTGACAAAAACTTTAAATTACTGAAGAAATAAATTGAAGAGGATATTAGAAATTGGAAAGATCTCACATGTTCCTGTATAGGTAGGATCAGCATAATAAAAATGGCAATCTTAGCAAGAGCTGTCTACAGATTCAATGCAATTCCCACCAAAATCCCAACATCATTTTTTTTACGGACCTTGAAAGAACAATACTAAATTTTATTTGGAACAGGAGGAAAGCCAGGATGGCCAAAACAATTTTGCTCAACAAATGATCCTCAGGAGGCATCACCTTCCCCAACTTCAAGTCACACTGTAGAGCTACAGTATTAAAAACATCCTGGTACTGGCATAAAAATAGACTTGTTGATCAATGGAATCCAACTGAAGACCCAGACATTAACCAACACATGAATGACTATCTGTTTTTTTGACAGAGTTCAAAAATATTCAATGGAAAAAAGACAGTATCTTCAACAAATTGTGTTGGTATACCTGGATGGCAGAATGTTGAAAAATGCAAATAGATTCAAGCCTATCACCTTTCACAAATCAAAAATCCAAGTGGGTCAAAACCTCAACATAAAACCATCTATGCTGAACTTGATGGAAAAGAAAGTGGAAAATACCCTCCAATGCATTGGCACAGGTGGCAACTTCCTAAATATAACACCAATAACACAGACACTAAGAACAACAATCAATAAGTGGGAACTCCTGAAACTGAGAAGCTTCTCTAAGGCAAAAAAAAAAAAAAAAAAAAAAAAAAAAAAACAAAAAAAAAAAAAAAAAAAAAAAAAAAAAAAAAAAAAAAAAAAAAAAAAAAAAAAAAAAAAAAAAAAAAAAAAACCAAAAAAAAAAAAACAAACCACAGTTAATAAGACAAAAAGACAGCCTACAAAAAATAGGAAAGGATTTTCACCAATCATAAAAGTGACAGATGACTGGTCTCTAAAATAGAGAACTCAAGAAACTAGAGCCCAAAACATTGAATAACCCAATCAAAAATGGGGTTCAGAACTAAATAGGGAATTCTCAGCAGAATTACAAATGGCTGAAAAACACTTGAAAAAAAGTATTTAACATCTTTAGCCATCAGAGAAATGCAATTGAAAACAACTTTGAGATACCACCTTATACTTGTCAGAGTAGCTAAGATCCAATACACAAATGACAGCCTATGCTTGAGAGGATGCAGAGGAAGGGGAGCACTCCTCCATTGATGGTGGGAGTATAAACTTGTTTAGCCACTTTGGAATGCAATACGGTGGTTTCTCAGAAAAATGAGAATCACTCTCCCCAAGGATCCAGAAATAACACTATTGGGCATATACCCAAAAGTCACACATTCACACCCCAATGGCTCAACTATGTTTATAGCAGCATTATTTATAATAGCAAGAATCTGGAAACAACCTAGATGCCCCTCAACTGAAGAATGGATTAACAAACTTGTGTTATATCTACACAATGGAGGACTACTCAGCAGTAAGAAAAATGATACAGTAAAATTCATAGGCAAATGGATGGATTTAGAGAATGTCCTCCTGAGCATTGAGGTCTCACAAACCCAGAAGGATAAGCAGGGGATGTACTCACTCATTAGTAGACATTAAGCAAAAACATTGCTTTTTTTCTTTGAAAGATGATGAGTGAATAAAGTGATTTAAAACACACGCACACGCGCGCACACACACACACACACACACACACACACACACACACAAACCTTCTGGTTTGACTGTAGAAGGGTTGCTTAGCAGAAATTTGTGGTGGCCATAGTGCATCCATGGGCTTTAGCTGTGACCTACTGTGCTTCTTTATTTGTAGCAGAGCCCAGCCTGGCTTGAGAAGCTTTAGACTTTATTTTTTTATGTTTCATGTATTTTAGAGAAAATATAAGTTATATTACTATATGGGCTTTTTAAAAAAAGTCTATTCTGAATATCTTTCATTTTTATATAATGATTAATATTGATTTTCAAAAAATAAAAATAAACAAATAAATAAATTTTATTGTATAACAATAGAAAACTAAAAACAAACAAACAAACAAAAAAGATACCAGTAGAGGTAATCTTTAGAGAATGTATGCATCTGAAAATGCTCTGTGGAATGGTCATGTGCCTGTGATTGACTAGGATCAATGGTGCAATGGCTGTTAGTATTTATTGCTCCACTGACCTCCTATTCACAAGATTGCTCTTAAAAATCTTAATAAGCATCACAAACCGAGAAAGATAAGCAGGGGATGTGCTCATTCATTAGTGGACTTTAAACAAAAAGCAAAGCATCCCCAAGCTGCAAACCACAACCACTGAACAACTTTGGATCTGAAACACCTTGAACCACACCTTGGAGCCCAATCTCACCAGAGGAACACCTAACCTTGTCTTGTTGGAGTGAGGAAAGTGGACCTGCTGGGAGTGGATGCTGAACTAAGCCACTGTGGGACCTTGGGACCTCCTGCCCTTGCTGCAGAGAAGATAATATGATGAGGAGAAGAGAGAATGACTGGGAAGAGCAGGAGGGGAAAGGAAGTTTGAACAAGGGGATACCTGGAGGAAAAATATGACTTTATTCATAATAAAAATAATCCTGATGTGTTCTGTACCTAGATGGCACTTCTTTCCTTTTTTCCTCCCTGTCCTTTTTCCTTTTTCTTTTTTCTTCCTTTCTTTCTTTACTTTCTGTCTGTCTTTCATATTTTCTTCACTCCTTTTCTTTCTTTTCCTTCATCTCACCTTCCTCAGGACATTTTAGATCCTTATTGTTATTGTAACTATCTTGGTAGTACTGAAGATGTTATGCAGAGCATCTCGTTTTGGCTGTTAGACGATTTCAACAATGGTCCTCATGAAATTGGAATTTCTCTAGATGTTTCCTTTTGGGAGAAAAGGGTCTGAATTCTGGTGCCATCCCATAGTAGGAACGTGTATATCTTTCAGAAAGAGATTCCATATTTGTGACAACTTATCAGAACACCTGGAAGTGATACTTGCCTGTGAGGAGATGCTCTAGGACTATGCTTTAGTCAGGACTGAATAGCTATTTCTTTTCTTTTTTTGTAGATTAGAAATATTCTTTAAGAATAATAGTACTTATTGAATATAACCCTATTGTAAAACAAAATTTTACTGATAATTTGTTATTGCTAAGAAATACTATAAAAACATCAATTTCTATTTTTTCTTCCCTCCTCCTCTTTCTTCTTCTTCTGTGTTCATGATAGGGAAATGTTCTATCCACCTAAGCCCCCTTTTCATTTAAAAATTAACACTGCTATAATTTTTCCTACAATATCAGCCTGATTATCATTTATTCATCCTTGTTTGTAGGCTTTCTTATTTATTAAAATAAAGTTTTTTATTCATATATCCTTTTGCTCCTCCTCTCTTCCCTCCTCCTAATCCCTCCCAGTTACTCTTCAGCATTCTCCCTCTCCAAGCCCCCATACCCTCCTCCAAAAGGGCAAGAAGTCCCACAGAGGTTCAGCCCAGCATGGCACTCCAGGCAAGTCCAATTTCCTCATCCTAATATCAAGACTGTGTTAGATATTCCTCTGAATGGAATGGACTTTGAGGTGCCAGCCCATGCACAGAGCCATGAGAGGAGGGATCAGACTATGTTTCTGTGTATCTGCTTAGCTATTTCTACCCCTTGCCTACTGTCTAATTCTGAATGTGACTTAGGCTGTTAGCACTGTCAGAGCCCAGGCTTTGACGCAAACAATCGTTATGGTATTTTTAAGTGCTAATATCAATCATAAACTATTAATAATTTCATGAATTTTGCTATTATTTATTATCCCCAAAATTAAATGCTAGTGTTCTGGTAATAAAGTCTAAGAACTTTCTTCTATAAGGTTCTTGATAAGTATCACATGCTAAATAGAGATTCATTTAGTCTTGTAAAATAGTTTCTACAACTCACCAGTGGCTTCATAAGTATTATGCAAACTTTATTTGCCTTGTCTTCCTGGTTGTACACAAAATTATTTTTTATTTCCTTGTAGCTCATGTGCAAAACCAGGATTTGATAATGACATATTTTCATTCATATCTTTCATCATTTTAGTGCCCTTTAAAAAAATGAAAAATTTCATGAATAAGTGTCAAATGTAATGTGAGCTCCACTGTTTGGTGACAATGCTAAGACAAAGCATCTGTCACTCATTACAACAGTGTGAACAGCAGCTCAGAGCAACAGTGCATATGAAACTTCACTTGGCTAGTGTTAGCAAGAAAAAATTTCATGTCCATCAAGGTCTGTCCTTTTCCTACCATTTTTCTTTTTGCTGTCTTGTAAATTGCCAGTTATTGTGAGGTTTTGTTTAAGAAGTAAAATAGGAAAGTGACAACTTATTTTTCAAGTTTGTTAGACTCACTTTTCATTGCTCTGACAAAATACCAAAAAAAAAAAAAAAAAAAGTCAAGAGAGCAGAGTTATGTTGTCTGCTAGATTCTGATATTTCAGTCCATGGTGACAGAGGAAAACTGTCTGCTTCATTGTAGCAAGGGTCAGAAACAAAGGAAGAGCCATGGTCCAAGATAAACCCTCCAAAGTCATGCCTCTAATGGTAAGCTTCCTTCCGTTGGGCCTTCTGCTTGATGGTTCATTCAGTCTGAGAGCTTAAGTTAATTAATAAAGTTAATTCCTTAGTTATGGTAGTGTTAACACCTCTCAATAGCTTCACCACTTGGAAATGGAATTTTCAATACAAGTGCCCTAGGGGAGAAAATTTCATATCCAAGCCATAAAATTTGCTGTAAACAGTAAGTTAAGCATTTACATCTAAATCCAGTGATACAATTTAGAATCAGAACCAAATGTGACCTGGATTGGCTGACTTAATCTACATTCACAGAATTCCTGGATTGGCCTTTCTGTCATAGCAAATATCTACTAGAGAAATAGCTAAAAGAAAGGCAGCTGTTGCTATGCACACAGCTTTTCAGGAGCAAAAAACTACGTACCTGTCACCACGTCTGTCATTTATTGTCACTGACAAGAAGGAGTAGAGTAAAGTTGTGCACATTTTAGTAGAAGAGGATGCTTCTATCTGTCCGAGTGTTCAGTGTAGAGAGAGATGCTGAGATTCTGATATGTTCATGCCAAAACCATTAGCTTGAGGATTCTCTTTCTAGTCTCCTCTAAAATAAAATTAAGATAAAGAAGTCATATCACTGAATAAGCAAGAATGAAGAGTAATCATATCGATGAAGCTCATATGGTAAGAATTTGGATTCAGTGTTAAATTTGGAAGAATACATAAAAAAGAAGAGATCGTCTTTTTTCAGAATCCTATATATAAGGACAAAAGTAAAATGTTATATGCATTTAATGTTAATAAAGCATGAATAAAATGGCAGGATTCCATTATATTTATAATCTTATAAATGGAAAAGGAGTCTCTGTGTTACTTAAATTTTGAATGCACTTACAAGAATTTTAAAATGTAAAATATTTTCTTTGATGGAAGTTTTGACCTAAATGACCCATATTTCTCACTAGTAGAGTATAAACTGAAGTTTTCTTAAAATCATGAAAACACTCTAAGTATTTATAGAATGGAGTCGAGTTATGTTTTTGGCTATGCTACTGTATAATTTGTTGTATATTGCCGTCATGTTACTGGGTATTTCTCACTCATCCAAATAGAATTTATCTGAGAATAGGCTAGTTGTACTTGGTTTTGTTGGGAGTAACATACCAGTGACTATGTTCAAAATTAAGACATTGTCTTTATTTAAACTCACCTAAAGCCATTAATTTTGTTGCTTGTCTATACTGAATCTTGAATAAAGATCAAATTGTGCATTTGCTGAAAATATTTTTAAATATTACTTATTATTGTATAAAATATATATACGATATATAAAAATGTGTGTTTGGGTATGCATATGTCATGAAAAACCTAGATGCCAGAGGAGAACTTTGAGGTGTCAGTTTATTCATTTCATCTTTACATGATTTTACATGGGTTCTGTACAAATCTCACTGGCTCATAGATGATGCACTCTTTATGGTTACAAACTAGTTGAGTGATTTTTCCTTTTTGTTGGATGTTTTTAATTTAGAAAATATTCTTTATTCTAACATATTTTTATTGATTCTTTGGGCATTTCATATCATATACACTTATCACATTTTTTAAGGATCTCTCTCTCTCCCTCTCCCTATCTCTCTCCCTCCCTCTCTCTATCACACACACACACACACACACACACACACACACACACACACACGTACACACACACACATTGATAAAACAAAGTGAACTCTTACAGTGTTTTTTTCCCCTGATGCTCCTAGAAAGCTCAAGCCAAGTTTCTGTTAAACTTGGACTTTAGATAGTGCCTCCTGTTTTGTGACTGTTGCTACCTAGCTCCTGCTAGATCATACAACTACATCATGCCCATTCCCCTTGGTAACCTGTAAGAGTAAAAAATTCCTTTTGTCCTATGGGATTGAAGGATTTGTCTCTCTTCAGTATTCTATCATTTTGTGCATCTGCCCTGTATCTGCTATGTCCTAATGCTCTTTCACTCCAAGGTCTGATAATGGTTGCTTATGTTATAAGCCTGAAACTCTGCTGATAAAAATCTCTCCAAAATTACTTTCTGGCACCTTCCTTTTTATAAACTTCCCTTATATGTTTAACAGCTCACTAACCCTCTAGTCCTTCTCAGTGCTTTCTTTGTCTCATAACTATTTATTAAGCACTGAGATAAGGTCTTGTGTACTCTCTTCCCTTCCTTCTACATCTAAGTGGTGAATAGTTTTCCAAAGACTACATTTCTAACAATGTTGACACTCTGTGATATAGAATCTCTTCATCTGGTATCAAATCCTGTATAAATTTGGAGTTCTCTGGTCACTTGCTCAAGTTATGCTTTCTCCCCTGCAGCCCTCTAGAGGTGTTTGTCCTTTGAGGTAAACTTATTGATCCTGTTGATACCTTCATTACTCACGTTTCTCAAAACTCTCCACCAATGCTTTGGTTTTCCATAAATCCTTAACTTTAACTATCAAGGAGGGTATGGTTATCCAGTAACAAATGCTAAATAAAATTGGGCTTGTAAAAAGAGAGAAGTTTATATCACTTGCTTGACCTCTTTGGAGGCTTCAGTTTGACTGGGGGCTTTTAGTAAAGCTACCCATCACCACAGCGGGTGAATGGCAAAGCAAACTTCTTGCCACCTAGTGGAAAGATGGAATGGTGAAGTACAAAAGGATCAGTAAGAGAAAACTACCCTGTAGTTTTCAGGATCAGGAACTCCATGGCTGGTCCTGAGCTATACCTCATGAAATCTCAAATACCTGCCAATGGCCCTAAAACATCTGGAAAATACCTTTAACATAATGCTCTAGGAATATTTAAAGTCCTAAGCCCAGGGCTCAATTTCTTGACTATATGTGCTTTTAATAAGACCACAAACACATAATCAATAGCGGCTATTATTTACTTTGTATTAAATACTTTTAAAAAATATATAATAATTATTTCTCTGATATTATAATAAAAACAATAATTTGGAGTACTTAAATAAAATTTCTTTTACATATATTTTGCATATAAGGTACAGAAGACAGAAAATATTTGGTGTAAGACTTGAAGGATGGTGTTAAACAGAGCAGTCTTTCACATGATAGCACTTTAATTTTCAACTCTACTTTTTTCCTCTCTTACTGTTTGTGAAGCATATTCAAAAATACCTGTTGAGTTTTCTGTTTTTCATGTTTTTAATTCTTTCCACTTTTCCTCCTAATAATCTCTGGGACACAGGAGTCACTAATGTTTTTATTTATGTTAGAAGCTAGGGATAAATAGCTTTAGGTAACACAAAGCCACTTTATAAAAATTCCCATTATACTTTGTAAATGTCTAAAACTCTGTGTAGACAACCTTCAAAG
Source organism: Sigmodon hispidus (assembly GCA_004025045.1). Taxonomy (NCBI): domain Eukaryota; kingdom Metazoa; phylum Chordata; class Mammalia; order Rodentia; family Cricetidae; genus Sigmodon; species Sigmodon hispidus. The sequence goes on from PVIH01016393.1 coordinate 23,293, forward strand.
AAGAGTACAGATTGAGACAGCCCATCACAAAGGGTGTGGTATGATTCTTTTTTATCTACTTTTTGGAGAATCTTAGAAACAATATATACTGCTATGATTTTCTTCATATACAATTTAATAATTTATTTCCTTCAGCTAGATAACAAGTAAATAATGTTCTAGGAATAATCACTGGCTTTGGCAGGAATAATGATTTCACATCAATGAAAAGATGATTATATATATATGTGTCATAGTGCTATTTTTTAGAGACTCAACTAGGAGAACAGGCTACTTGGCTCCATATCATGGCTTCTGTCAGCAATGTTGTAGTGAACCTGGAGGCATAGATATGTCAAGAGATTCACTTTATTTCCTTTTTATGTGTCTACAGATGCCAAAGTAAAATTGTCTAGGGAATGAGAATTAAATTTTTAACTTTTTGAAGAAATTTTATACTGTCTTCTATAACAGCTGTCACAAAATATATCTATCTCCAGCAACAATGTACAGAATATATTTTTCTCAATTCTACTTCCTTAAATCTTAAGTCAGCTTGTTTGAAATTGTAACTTTTCATCAACATAAGCACTTAGAAATTTACTTCGTAGAACTGCTTTAGTTGAATCATATAACACTTGTTATGTTTTCATTGTTATTTAACTCAAATTGGATTTAGTTCTAAATAGGGCTTTTCTAAATATTCCAAGATGACCTTGAAATGAGGTACTCCTACCTCCACCTCCAATGTGCTGGGATTAGAAGTGCTTTCATTTTCATTACACTTTTGTTATCTCCTCATTTTTGTATAGTGTGAATTTATTTAATTGCCATATGTTGCTAAAGTCATATGTTTTTATATTTCTATTTTTATAACATTGTTAGCAGGAAGGATACCTCGGATAATGTTATTTTTCTTAAGTTTAGCAAGCTGTGTTTTACAGTACATTTATTTAGTACAGTACATCATTATTTAGCCATTACAAACTTGGATACCATTTTGACATAGTGACATTTTACAATAAGAAACAGACTTTGTCACTCACACATATTGGCTATAATTCGGCTTTCTCTGATATTTTGGCTATACTGCTACTGCTACTGTTTTTTCACTAATTTATTGGATTGCTTTTCTATCCATTTCCTTTCTGTCTATGCCATTAAGGCTAAAGCAAATTTAATATTCAACACTGCCTCCTTGATACTTACTGTCTTCCCAGATGATTCTAGTTGACAATTGAGATTATCACATATTCTAATATACTGTCTATCTTTAAAAATTAGGTATGCTTCTTGTGAACAATGGATACTACTTGGTAATTCAATCTGTGTAATTTTATTGGAAAAGCAAAGGTCATCAATATTCAAAGCTATTCTAGAAATATACATATGGATTGCTGTTATATTGTTAATTTTGTTTTCATAGTCCTTCTTTGAATAAAAATAGCAAATACTAAAGTGTCTTTTTTTTCTGTATCATCTTGGACATTTTTCTCCTTGCAGTGTTTACTAGAGGGTTGATGTTTACTTTTTTTTCTTATGTAATTGTAAGATTTTGTTCCCCTTTTATTTATGATGAGTAATTTTGGTGGATACAGCAGTCAGAGTTGGAATATGTCAACTTAAAAACCTAATTTACACTAAAGTTACTTTGATTTTTAAATATCTATTAATAATAAGCTGTTATTCTAATGGTCTTAATCTTATATGTGATTGATATTTTGACTATAACATTGTATGAGGAGTATATTTTCTTATTCTATCTGTTTGGTGCTTTGTGTGCCTCATGTATGTAAACAGATACTTCTCAAGATTCGGGAAATTTTCTCCTTTAATTTTTTTAAAAGTATTTTTTATCTTGAGATTTTCTCTTTATATAATCATAGTTCTTACATTTGGACTTTTAATGGCATCCCAAAAATTCTTTAAGCTCTGTTTGTGTATGTTTGCAAGAGGCAAATTTTGTCCCATTTTTTTGCTTGAATGATCAAATTGTTATATTTGCTTTGCCTTCAAGAGTTTCTTTTTTTCTTAGCTTTTGTTTTGTTCTGTTTATTCTTAATGATTTTATTATTTATTTTCATTAGACAATTACTTTAATTAATTCCTTATTTCTGGTTACTTTTTGGTTTGTAATACATTTAGTGTTTCTCCCTCCTTATTAAATGATAGTTTTATTATCTTATCTATTCTCCTTTCATTCAACTATTTGTGTATTCTAGTACTTTGATCAGCAATTTATTACTCTCATCTATAATTTATTTGTGAGTTTTTAAAAATTTTGTAAATGTTTATAATTGTTCATTTCAATTCCTTATATTGATTTTCATTAATTTTCATCAAGTAATTTTTTTTTCAGGTAGCCATGTTGAATTTACTGGGGGAACAAGTTGGTGAGGGGAAGAGAGAGAGAAAAAGACAGAGAGAGAACCCAAGTTATTTTCATTAGAAACTATTACTATGGGATTTGTGATCTTTGTGGGGATTCTATTGCTTAGAATTTTGTGATGGGACCGCAGAGTTTGTTATCTTGTTAATGGCTACAGATATGAGATTCTGGATCTCTTGTGTTGAGTGGGCATATGGGTCTTTATTTGATGTTACTATTATGTGGGTGAGTTAGGATCAGCTAGGTGTTGTTTGCAGCTCAATTTTTTGCACACCTTGATGATTCCTGAATGGTAGAAATGAAGTGATTCTAATTCAGATACAGAAAAGAATGGCCTTTTTGCCTTACCTGCTGTTACACTTCCTTGAATTGCAATGTAGTGAGGAGTTGGTGGAGTGTGGCCTCAGATCTGAGAAGCAGTTCGCACTATGTAGTGGATCTTGAGATTGTGGGTAATTGAATGAAGCAGTGGCCTTTGACCTTGTACAGCTATATTTTAATTTTTGCTTTATGGGATTGTGGTGCATGTATCTTTTAACAATACATTTGATTTAGGTACTTATTTGGCATTATTATAGCATAGACTTAATATTAATAATGGAATCACTTGAGAGCTTTTTTAACTTATAATTTTGTCATGATCTTTAAAAATGTATGATTGAAATGTCACATGTACACAGACAATCTTAAAATGTGTTTCCAAGTTTATCTCATCCAGGTTGCAAACATCATATTAAGAAAAGAAAAAAATACCGGAATGGATATCACCACCCCAGGAATATACTATTTATCTTATTTTCATTACTACATACATTCCAGTGTTAGTTTGTACATTGGCTTTTCACACTTTAATTTAGTCTGTCTTACAATTGAAATTTATATAAATGGAATCTGAAAATGTGAACTAGCTTGTATTTGCTTATTTCATTCAATATTATGACTGTGACATTCTTTAATACTATTGTCTGCAATGATCTGTATGAATAAAATTCTACGTTATGAATGTGTCTACATTTCTCTCATTGAAAATTACAATATGTGTTTTTTAGCTAGTGGTTATTTTAATACCAGCGAATATTTTTATTTCATTGTTTTTGGTGCTCAGTGTGTACATATTTCATATATATCTTTTAATATTTTATATATATATCTTTTTGATCACTGTATCTGAAAATATGATTTAAACTTTAAGGTTTAACCATTTATATTGCCAATTAATGCATTTATAGTGGTGGCTTATATTTATTGTTGACTTGAAAAGTCCTAAAAGCTCCTAGAAGATAAAGCTTTGGGAATATCTATGGTGGATTATTTAGTTTAAATTAGTCTCTAGGTGTACTTAAAAGAGATTATATTGATTAAGTCTGTTGATATGAAAACAACCTACCTTATATATGGGGACATCTGGATTGAGTTCATGAGCTTCACTAATAAAATAAAGCTGCTTGAACAATAGTATTCTCTGCTCTTTGACTCCTGCCAGTAGATGAACTGGGACAAGCTACATGATCCTTTTACACCTGTGATTTGGTTTCCATAATATACTTTTTAATACTCTAAAGTGTAGATTAAATAAAACCTCATTTTCCCTTAAAAGACTTTTGTAAGAATTATTATCAAAATAACAGCAAAAAATTAATTCAGAAAATTTGTAGCAGAAGTGAACTCATTACAATAACAAAGCTGAATATGTGATTCTCCTGTATTCTGAAATTTTGTTTGTTTTCTTTGTGTGAAAATGTATTTGGAACTTTGGACTAGAAAGCCCTCACATGTAAGCAGAGCCTAATGATCTATCTTTATAGGATCTGTGTAGATAAAATGCTGAGAAAAGTGGAGTTTCAGAGAAGAGCAAGGAATGGTTCTTGAATTGGGCTAGAGGAACAATTGTGTGATATTCTTATAAAGGATCTGGTTTCATTCTGCCAAGGTCCTAATATCTTTGGTTAAGATTAATTTACAAGCAGTGGAATAATTATTTGGCAGAGGAAATATTAATATAGTATAACTTTTAGACTGTGGCATGATTATTGTTCACTGCTTTAATTCAGACATAAAATTTTAGAAATTCTAAGAATAAAGATTATATTCTTTTCTTTTTATGTATATATTTATTATTTTACATCATGGACCCCATCAAACTCAGTTATCGTGCATCTCTGATTCATACCCACTCTTATGATCTCTACGTTTACAAAAAATGCCCATTCCTGCTGCTCATTTACTTACTGAAGCATAAATAAACTCCCTGTGGCCAGACCTTTAAAGAAGACAATTCTTTTCTCACCTACACCCCTGCCAGAGGCCATCAATGCCGAAGTGAGGTAATGTGTCATTTAGCTATGTTCTAGCCTTGAGCTCTTTTATAAATGACATCTCCTTTTTATTTTTTTCAGTCTACTAATGAGTAAGTACATCCTGTACTTCTCTTTCTAAGACTGTGATACCTCACTCAGGAGGATATTATATTCTCCATGCACATCTATTTATCTGCAAATCTTAGACTATGAATTTTTCTTCCTGTTAACTAGTACTCCATTGTGTAGATGTACCACAGTTTGTTAATCCATTCTTCAGTAGAGGCATCTAGGTTGTTTCCAGGTTCTTGCTATTACAAATAACGCTGCTATGAACATAGTTGAGCAAATGTTTTTGGTGTGCAAATGTGTGCCTTTAGGGTATATACCTAAAGGTAGTATTGCTGGATCCTTGAGGAGATTGATTCTTAGTTTTCTAAAAAATCACCATACTGCATTCCAGAGTGGCTGAACAAGTTTACACTTCCACCACAATGGAGGGGTATTCCCCTCACTCTGCATCTTCTCCAGCATAGGCTGCCATCTGTGTCTTTTATCTTAGCCATTCTGACAGTCGTAAGGTACTATCTCAAAGTCATTTTGATTTGCATTTCTCTGAAGGCTAAAGATGTTGAGCACTTTTTCATGTGCCTTTCAGCCATTTTTTTTAATGAAGTACTTAAAGTTTTATTTATGTGTAAGCAAACAATTCCAGAGACTCCCTGCTTTAACATGGGGACTGTACTTGATAGCGATGTATTGTGACCTAAAATTCCTTTTTTTTAATTTTTAATTTTTTTTTATTATGGATAAAGTCACATTTTCTATCCCTATATATCCTTATTCAAGGTCACTTCCCCCTCCAACCCCCTCTAGTCACTCCCTCTTCTCCACATCTTCCCATCTCCTCCCCAGCATGGGCAGGTCACAATATTGCTCAGTTCAGCCTCCACTCCTGGAAGATCCAGTTTCCTCCCCACAACATCAAGACTGAGTCAGGTATTCCTCTAAAGGGAGTGGGATCCAAGGTGTCAGTCCTAGGTGTTTTGAATCCCAAGCTGTTCAGTGATTGCGGTTTGCAGCTTGGATATGGTTTGCTTTTTTGCTTTTTTGGATGATATTTTTTAGGTATTGTTGTATATGGTTTGTCAAAATTTTGTTGAGAATTTTAGCAGCCATTTTTAATTCTTCTGCTGAGAATTTTCCTTTTAGGGCTGAACCTCATTTTTTAATTGGATTATTTATGGCATTGGGCTCTAGTTTCATGAGTTCTCTATATATTTTAGAGATCAGTCCTCTGTCATTTGTAGGATCAGTAAAAATCTTTTTCCCATTCTTTAGGCTGTTATTTTGTTTTATTGACTGTGTCTTTGGCCTTAAAGAAACTTCTCAGTTTCAGAAGGTACCACTTATTGATTGTTGTTCTTAGCGTCTGTGCTACTGGTATTATATTTAGGAAGTGGTCACCAGTGCCAAATGCATTGGAGGGTATTTCCCACTTTCTTTTTTATCAAGTTCAATGTAGCTGGGTTTATGTTGAGGTCTTTGATCCACTTGGATTTTAGTTTTGTGCAGGGTGATAGGTTTGGATCTATTTACATTTTTTCCAAAGACTACCATCCAGTTATGCCAACACCATTTGTTGAAGATACTATCTACTCCCATTGAATATGCTTGGACTATTTGTCAAAAATCAGATGTTCATAAGTGTGTGAGTGAATGTTAGGGTCTTCAATTCGATTCCATTGATCCACAAGTCTGTTTTTATGTCAGTATCAATCTGTTTACCACTATAGCTCTATGATATAACTAGAAGTCATGGATAGTGATGCCTCCTGAGGTTCTTTTGCTGAGCAAAATTGATGTGGCAACCCTGGCTTTCTGTTATTCCAAATAAAATTGAGTATTGCTCTTTGAAGGTCTGTAAAAATATTGTGTTGCCACTTTGATGGGAATTGCATTGAATCTGTTGATTGCTTTTGGTAATATTGCCATTTTCACTATGTTTATCTTACCTATCCAGGAACATGGGAGATTGTTCCATTTTCTGAAATCCTCTTCAATTTCTTTCATCAGTGATTTAAAGTTTTTGTCAAACAGATCTGTTACTTCTTTGGTAATAGTTACACAGATGTATTTAATGCTATTTTCAGCTATTATAAAAGGTGATGTTTCCCCTTATCTTTTTTTTTTACTCTGTTATCTTTAGTGTAGAGGAGGGGTACTTATTTCTTTGAGTTAATCTTGTATCCTGCTACATTGCTGAAGGAGTTTATTAGCTGTAGACGTTTCCTGGTAGAATTTTGTGGGTCACTTATGTATAAAATCACATCATCTGCAAATGCAGATAGTCTTACTTCTTCTTTTTCAATTTCTATCCCCTTAATCTCCTTTCATTCTCTCATTGCTTTAGCTAAAATTTTGAGAACTATGTTGAATAGGTAAGGGGAAATGGGACAGTGTTGTCTTACTCCTCATTTTATTGGAATTGTTTTGAGTTTCTCTCCATTTAGTTTGATGTTTACCATTGGCTTCTTTTATATTGCCTTTATTATATTTAGGTATTTTGTTTATATTCCCGTTCTCTCCAAGGCTTTTTATCATAAAGGGGTATTGGACTTTATCACAGGCTTTTTCAGCATCTAAGGAAATGATGATTTTTTTTTTCCTTCAATTTGTTTATATGATTAATGGCATTTACAGTTTTCTTTAGGTTGAACCATTCCTGCATTTCTGAGAGAAAGCCTACTTGATTGTGGTGAATGACTTTTTTTATATGTTGTCATATTCAGCTTGCCAGAATTTTGTTGAGAATTTTTGCATCAATATTCATGAGGGAAATTGGTCTGTAATTATTTTTCTTTGTTATGTCTTTGAGTGGCTTGGGTATCAGGGTTATTGTGGCCTCATATAAAAGAGTTTGGTAATATTCCTTTGATTTCTACTGTATGGAACAGTTTGAGAAGTACTAGTATTAGCTCTTCTTTGAATGTCTGGTACAACTCTGCACTGAAACCATCTGAGCCTTGGCTTCTTTTCGTTTGGGAGACTTTTAATGACAGCTTCAATTTCCTTTGGTGTTATAGGACTTTTTAGGTCTTTAATTTGATCTTGATTTAGTTTTGTTAAATAGTACCTGTCCAGAAAGCTGTTCATTTCTTCTAGCTTTTTCATTTTTGTGGAATATAGATTTTCAAAGAATAACCTGATAATTCTCTGATTTCCTGGGGAATCTGTTGATATGTCCCCTTGTCATTACTGATTTTGTTAATTTGAATACTCTCTCTCTCTGCTTTTTGGTTAATTTGGGTAAGGGTTTATCTTTCTTGTTGACTTTCTTTGATTCATTGATTTTTTTTTTTGTATTGTTCTTTTTGTTTCATTTATGGTGATTTCAGCTCTCAGTTTGATTATTTCCTGCTGCATATTCCTTCTAGGTGAGTTTGCTTCTAACTGTTCTAAGGCTTTCAGCTGTCATGATAGATCTCTTCTGTGGGATTTCTCTAGTCTTTTCATGTAGGCATCTAGTGCTATGAATTTTCCTCTTAAGACTGCTTCCATCGTGTCCCATAAGTTTGGGTATGTTGTAGATTCATTTTTGTTAAATTCTAGGAAGTCTTTGATTTCTTTCTTAATTTCTTCTTTGACCCACAGGTGGTTCAGCTGAGTGATATTTAGTTTCCCTGATTTGGTAGGCTTCCTGTGATTCTTGATGTTCTTGAACTCTAACTTTAGACCATGGTGTTTTGATATAGTACAAGGACTTATACCCACTTTTTGTACCTGTTGATATTTGCTTTATGACCTAGTATGTGATCAATTTTAGAGAAACTTCTTTTTTTTTCTTTTATTATTATGAACAAAGAAGTCACACCTTCTATCCTTATATATCCTTATTCAAGTTCCCTTCCCCCTTCTACCACATCAGGTCATTCTCTCTCATGGCTTGCTTAGTAATATGTATATTCCTTTTTCTTTGGGTGGAGGATTCAGTATATATCTACTAAGTCCATTTTGGTCATAACTTCTGCTAGATCCCTTGTTTCTGTGTTGAGTTTCTGTCTGGTTGACCTATCCAAGCGTGAAAGTGTGGTATTGAAATCTCCCAGTATTAGTGTGTGAGGTTTGATGTGAGGTTTAAGATTTAGTAGTGTTTCTTTTACATATGTAGATGCCCTTGTGTTAGCGGCATAGATATTCAAAATTGAAATTTTGTCTTGGTGGATTTTTCCTGAGATGAATAGGTAGTGATCTCTCTGGTCTCTTTTTTTTTTTTTATTTTAGTTTAAAGTCTATTTTGTTAGATATTAGAATGACTACACCAGCTTGTTTCCAAGGGCCATTTGATTGGAATGCCTTTTCCTAACCGTTTACACTGAGCCTGTGTTTGTCTTTGAAGCTAAAGTACATTTCTTGTATGCAACAAAAGAATGGTTTCTGTTTTTGTATTCATCATACTAAGGTGTGTCTTTTCCTAGGTGAATTGAGTCCATTGATATGAAGGGATATTAATGACCAATGATTGATATTTTCTTGTCATTTTTGGTAGTTGCTGGTATTTCCCTTTTGGGGGGTTCTTCTGTGGGTTTATCAATTGTTTGTGGTTACATAAATAATTTTGGTTTCCTTAGGTTGGAATTTTCCCTCTAAGACTTTTTGTACAATGGGATTTGTGGTTAGGTATTGTTTAAATCTGGTTATGTCATGAAATATCTTGTTTACTCCATCTATGTTGTTTGATATTTTTTCTGGGTACAGTATCTAGGTTAGTATCCATGTACTTTTAGTGTCTGTATAATGTCTGAATGGCACCTTCTTGCTTTCCTTGTTTCCATTGAACAGTCGGATGTTATTCTGATGGATTTGCCTTTATAGATGATTTGGCCTTTTTCATTTGTAGCTCTTAGCATTTTTTCTTCGTTCTGTAAGCTTAGTGGCTTGATTATTATATGGCAGGCATACGTATTTTGTGGGTTGAGTATATTTGATGTTCTGTAGACTTCCTGTATATTTATAAACATTTCCTTCTTTAGTTTGGGGAAGTTTTCTCCTATGATTTTTTAAAATATATTTTCTGTGCCTTTTAGCTGGTATTCTTGTCCTTCAATTCCAATTATTCTCATGTTTGGCCTTTTCATGGTGTCCCAAATTTTCTAGACATTTTGTGTTATGACATTTTTTGGTTTTAGTGTTTTCTTTAACTGATATATCTATTACCACTATTGAGTTTTCCACCCCAGAGATTCTCTCTTCCATGTGTTGGATTCTGTTGCTTATGCTTCAATCAGTGGTTCAGGGTCTTTTATTCAGATTTTCTATTTCTAGCTTTGTCTCAGTTTGTGCCTTCTTTATTGCTTCTATTTCAGTTTTTAATTAGTGGTAAATTTCTTTTACTTGTTTGTTATCTGTTTCTTGGTTTTCTTTATTTTCTTTCAGGACTTTGTTTATCTCTTCTAATTTTCTGTTTGTATCTTCTGTTTCTTTAAATGAGTTTTTATATTCATTTTTAATGATTCTATTAGTTTTATAAAGCTGTTCATATGGTTGTTTCCTTTTGTTCCCTCTTCATTGTTATGTTCAGATCTTCAAGCTATAGAACCACTTGCTTTTTCTGGTGATGTCTTATTGACCTTTGCGTTATTGCATGTATTCTTACACTGTTGTCTGCCCATTGTTTCCTCAATTCACTCTTCGTTAGTTCTTGATTGGCTCTTAGTGGATTGTTGGTCTGAGGGCTCTTAATCAGGTATGTGTTCTGAGGTTTGGCTGATCTTGTGAGGCTGCAGTGCAATGATGCCTGTCCTTTCCTCTTGACCTCTCACCTCTCAGCCAGGGAGTCAGCTGTTCCCCTGTTGCTATTATGCTAGTCATGTTCTGGTTGAACTGTGTTCCATGCTGAAGCTGAGTGACCTTCTTAGGGCCTTGGTTCAAGTCTTATATTCTTTTTAAATGCCTAAGAACAACATGGTCTGTTTAATAACTGCAAGACCCTGCTTATGTTATCAAGTGTATGTTTGTTCATGCTTATGAGTGTGTGTATATACATGTGTCTGTGTGCATCTGTGTGAGTCTGTCTTGTACGGCAAAAGTACATGCCAAAACAATTTAAGGAACATGGGTTTTAATTGTGCTTAAAGCACTCAGTCCACAAAGCAGGGAAATCGTGATAGCTGGAGATGGACATACCTGTTCATATTTTGTTTCTTGCAGTCCAGGACAAATGATGGAAGAATGGTGAAGCTCAGAATGGGTGTGGTTTCCAATCTAAATAACTTAATCAAAAATTTATCAGTATACCTTGAGTCTCTTTACCACAGGTAACTTAAGGGCTTTTCAAAGTTGAAAGTTGAGCTCATTCAACACAAACACTGTTTCTACAATCATTTAGCCTACTCACACTGCATTTTTATGGATATAATCATCACCCTTGTTTGTTTGTTTTTTAAACTCCAAATACCAGAAAGGGAGGGAGATGCATGCTTTAATTATGAAATTAAGGAAGGAGAGACAGATGAATATCTGTGAGTTCAAAGCTAGCTAGGTTTACATAGCAAGTTGTAGGCCAGCTATACAGAGTGAAATCCCTTCTCAAAGCAAACAATTACAAATATCAAAATTAATGGCAAAGATCCTTCTCCAAGAATTGTGGCAATTTATTATTTTTTAAAGTAAATAATAGGTGGTCCTGTCAAGTGACATGATGGACTGAGCGGGACAAGGGGACCTATATGCATACCCAGGAACCTGCCTCTTACCAGCTGCATCACTTAGGAGAACAAACTCTACATGTTGCTTGGGTAGCACAGTAAAGTTGACCTTTCAGGGACACTAATGAGCTAATCCTGAGGGCATCCAGATGGGATAGCTGGCATGCCTTCAACATCTGAAATTGGGGTGGGGGGCAAGGGAACTATCCTCTCCCTTGCCCCTAATTTCTTCAGTTGGTGATGGAGTTTACCTGCCCATTTACCAGCTGCAGTACTTCATCTGGGCAGCAGAGCAGAGCTGACACTGTTTAAGGCTGGAGTGGGTGAGCTGGCCCTGAAAATGTGAGTGTCTAAGATCTGGCTCTCCACCTAACCCCTGCTTTGCCTGTGACAGGTGGGAGAGCTGGCCCTGAGGTCTTAAGTGGGAAAGAGCTGCACCTGGTCCTTACCAGCTGCAACACTCAGTAGGGCAGGTTCTGCAACTTGCCCAGACAGTAGAGTCAAGCCAATCCTCTTGGTGAAGGTAGGGGTGATACAGCTCAGAAGTTGAGAGTATAGAAAAGTTCTCCCCATAACTTGTCTGTCATGTGGTGGCAGATGTTACCCTTTACCCCTCCCCTTGACACATGTAGCAGACAAGGGAGTGGAAATTCCCCTTATACAGTTGTGTCACTCAGAAAAGTAGGCCCTGTTCCTCACCTGAACAACAGAGTAGAAGTGATTTATTGAGAATGGTGCAGGTGAACTACTCCAAAACCTTGGCTTTGGAGGTCTGACCCCACCCCTCATCCACCATATGGTGGCTTGAGCAAGAGAGGGAAAGATAACCTCTTTCCAGACCTAGCCCTCATGACCTGTCAGGTGGAAGAGGTCATAACTGTGGGAGAAAGCGGAGCTGTGGTGGTGTACTTCTTTAAATCCAATACTTAGAAGGCAGAGGCAAGCATATCTCTGTGAACAATTGTAAGTAAAAATATATGGATAAAAAAGTTTACTGTGTGATTTACTGTGTCACACTACAGCTTCCATTAAAATGTCTTTCTTACTTCTTTTTCTTCCTTTCTCCCTCCCTCCCTCCCTCTTCCTTCCTTCCTTCCTTCTTTTCTTCCTTCCTCCTCTCCTTTTGATTTATCTTTCCTTAAAATTTTATTTATTTTATTGGGGGGTGGGTGCAAGGGCAGAGGGTGGACACAAAAGGACAGAGAAATGAATTGGATAGAGATACATGATGTAAAATACACAAAGAATAAATCAAAACAAAGTTTAGAACAGTAAAAATAATATATGATAAAAATAGTAAAAGGAGATTTAATCAGTGGCCTCTTGAAAAAACACAAATAAGAACATCGATCCATTTCCACTATGAAGCACTGATCTAAGCTCTGAAGTTTTATAAGAGGTTTCTGGTCTGGACTTTCAGACCTGGCCCTAAGGTTCTGGCCCATAGACACGCAGATCCACACAGAGACACATAGATGCTTATATTAATGTTGTGCTGATCAAACTAGAGCCCAGGCACATAACTTTCTAACTCTATACACTTAAACTAACCCATGATTCTTATTCTGTTCAGCCATGAAGCTCGGTACCTTTTCTTAGAGCAACATTTCAGCTTCTTTCCTCTGCTTCTGCTGGCAACTGAACTGGCTCTCTCTGGCATCTCTACTCTGCTCTTCCTGTTCCCAAAGTTTCCTTAGTCTGGTAGCCCCACCCACACTTTCTGTCTGCCTTCTCCCAATCAGCATTTTTATTAGACCAGTATGCAGGACAATTATATACAATGCAACAACATAATCCCACTACAATAAGTGTAAGCAGAGAAAGAACAGGGATTAAATGTAATAAAGTTCATTTAAATCATTTTGGGTTAGATGTGATCTGCTTTCTGTTTTCTGTGGGCCCAAGTAAGGAGTCACTTATTTTCTAGTGTCAGCTCTATGGCCATTTCTTCAACTTAGGTTATAAACCTTTAAATTTTGAACTAATATAACAACCTTGAGTGCAAATTCTCTTAGAGGCCAATGTCATTTTCACAAAGTTTTTTGAGACTCCTGAAAACATCCCAAGTTGTGTTTCCTAATTTTCTCTGTTTTTCATTTCCTCCTGCTTCTTCTCCTCAATGTTTTATAGGTTCTGAACCACTCCACTTAGCTGTATTGGTGCTTAGTTTCTAGAGTTATGAGGAGCTGCTTTCTCAACACTCTGTCAGGTAAAATCACAGACATGCTTATCAACATTTTTATGGCAATATCTTCGAGAGTAGCAGTCATGCTGTGAGGTAAATATTTAACACTTTCTAAAGCAAGAAAGGGAAAGTAATCGGTAGTGAGACAAGGAAACTAAGTGTGCAAGAACAAACCACCCACTTTTACTAAAATTTATTCTGGAAAAATTAAATTATGTGTCTTATCACACAATATATAAAGGTAGATTATTTTTTGAGTTATATAATCTAAAGGCAACATTCACTTAGTGGATGGGTAGTGTGTTATGGATGTCTTCCTGACTCCCAGGATACCAAGAACCTATGAAGTGGCTATTGGTATTTTAAGGTACTTAATACCATGCTTCATTAGGATATATTTTGTTTATTGGATATTATGATTTAAAGTCACTCCACTGTTACATATATACTTAAATTTCACTGCTTCATTTTCAAATTATTATCATAAAATCTGATTATATAAAATAAACAAGAATTTGGCAACCAATGCCTTTGCATGAGTGTTCATGATTTTTAGCTTTCAGTAGCTGTAGTAATCACTATGTAACATCTGAAATAAAATTACTCAAACCCCATGGATGTAATTAGCTACAAAACAATATAACTCCTTAAATCTCCAACCTCTCTATACTGTCTTCTCATTAACTTGCCCTTCAGTGATTGGTCTTCCATATTCTTCTACAGAAGGGTTTTCTCCAAAAATCATGCAATTTGTTGACACTCCAAAAAACTTACTCACTCTTACATATTTCAGAGAAGAAACTTCAAGCTTTAAAGGTTTCTCTCTCTCTCCTTCTCTTTCTCTCTGTCTCTCTCTCTGTCTCTCTCTGTCACTCTGTCTCTCTGTCACTGTCTCTGTGTGTCTGTGTGTGTGTTGTTTGTTTGTTTGTGGTGCTTGGTATCAAGGCCAGAGTCTTAGGTATGGTAGGCAAATATTCCAAGATAAAAGCCAGATTCTAGTGTATGGCAGTCTAATTTTCCAGTACTGAGCTCTCTTTCCACTATGTCTCAGGACTAATTTCAGGGAAACAGCCTTATGGATCAGGCTGGATCGTTTTCCTGATTCTTGGCACAAATAATAAAGCTTGCAGCTTGATAAAATTCCAGTCCTACAGCTTCATGCATGAGGCCATTGAGAAGTAGAGATGAAAGAAGTGGGGGGTTCAAAGAAGTATAGAAATATAACGTTCTTGCGAATCAGAAAAAAAATATAGTTTTGCTTTTCAGAATAAAGACATTCAGAAAGCTCAGTTAACCAAATGATCATCCTCACTAAAAAGGGAGGGAGAAGGGTCAGAGTAGACCAGAACTAAAAATTTGAATTCTCATATCCAAAAAATGGGAACTCAAAATTTCTCCTTTCATTTGTTTCAGAGGTGCTAAATCTTGTCATCATAATTTGAGCATCCTTTACTTTATATTTTCTCATTCAGAATATTATAGTAGTATCACTTATTCCATAAATTTGTCAGAACATGTCGTGTGATGCAGTAAATTTCAGACTTTGTGAATATGAAGTAGCTATAATCCAGCTGCTTTAGTGTCTCAGAGGAACTCAAAACTAAAGACAGTAAAAAAATACTAGGTCTATGCTTAGAGCTATTACAAAGGAAAGATAGAAGACCTCATCAGAATTTACCCTTTGAACAGCCTATGTCCAACACTAGTGACAATTTTTCAGTGCTGCGCCATTGTCTTAAAATAAGTGATAGCTTCCCTAACACAAATTATACGATTTTTATAGATGTAGCTGAGTACTCCAAACACAGCAATATACCTTCAATAATAGGAACAATATGTGTTACTTTTAATTCAACTTGAACAGTTACTAAAATGAGTAACATTCTTCCTGACATGGTAACACACTTCATTTTCACAAGGAGAGATAGCAGAATCTGACAGATAAAAGACATTGTTTGGAACTAGATTCTGCATTCTGGGGAAGAAGACAGACCATTAGTGACCCAAGGCCAGCTTTTCTTATTTCTTCTCCTGGGAATTCTGACATGGGAACAGAAAATTTGTAATAGTCTGAGTTTCTGAGCTTTCTCTTTCACCCCTTCTTTTCTTTCCCCACTCATTCCTCTCTCTCTCTCTCTCTCTCTCTCTCTCTCTCTCTCTCTCTCTCTCTCTCTCCCCCCCTCTCCATTTACTCTGTTGTATTTGGTTTTACCTTAAGTCTCTGAAATGGCTTGGGCTTCAAGGTAAAACAAACATTGACTGACTATTCCCACAAGTTCTGCTCCATCATTGCCCCAGCATATCTTAAAGTTTCTTACTGTATCTGTCCCAGCACCAGGGAATACCCTGGCTTCTTATAATTGCACATGTTTCCTGAATGAACATTTTCCAAATGCTAATATTTCTTCATACAGTCAGGTTTTTTCTGACTTCTGGTCTTCATTAAAATAAACCACATTAGTCATCTGGAACTGCAAATATTTGGAGAGAAAGCAAACACTGTTCTACTTAAAGATGTATTTTGAAGTAACTTGTCTTGTACAAATAGCATAGCATAAAGCAAGGAAGAATGATCCTATACATTACTCAGTTTTCTGTCACTGTAAAAAGTACTTTAAGTGCATGAGGTTGAAAGATTAGTTTGTCTAATTGTTCCAGAGACTTCAGTCTATGATCCATTGTACTGAAACTTTATTTGTTGTAGAATTTTCTTAAAGTGTACTTGAATTTGAATTGTAAATAGTTTTAAATCTATAGTTATTGGAGAAAACAAGATGAATCTAATGGACCATAGAATAAAGTAGTTTAGCATTTCTTTCTGAAAAAATTCAAAGATGTTAATAATAGAAATATTGTACCTCTGCCCGCTAAAGGCTATGTACAGCAAATAAATAGGTAACATTCTTCTAAATGGGGAAAAACCTTCACTGAAACAAGGGTTTTTTGCATCTTTACTAAATACAGTACTAAAAGTCTTAGATACAGCAAAAACTTAAGAGAAAGAATAAAAACAGGAAAAGAAGAATCAAATTGTCCCTATTTGGAGATTACATTCTTCACTTTGTGCTTGGAACAAGCAGCAAGAGTTTCAGAGGAAACTTTAGGAACTGAGTACATGCCTGCCTTCCTACCCCCAACACACACACACACACACACACACACACACACACACACATTCAAATGCAACTAACTCAGTATGACTTCACATACATTTCAGGAATACAGACATATAGCAAGCAATTAATGAGTTTTTCAAACACCTTTTTACTAAGTCATGTTAAGTTGTTGGATCTTTGGGAGGTGTTTGATTTTAAAATACTGAGTCCTTATCAATATGATGAATTGTTTTGTACAAAAGATTCTTAGAGAGTTTTCATTTTATCATGTGAATAGTTATCTAGCTGAAATAAAGTAGAAACCCTCTGGCCTGATGCTGACTGTGCTGGCATCTGGATCTCTCAACGTTCAAGATTATATGTAATATATTTCCATTTTTTATTAGGTTGTAATCTATTAGGTTTTGGCTCAGAAGCTGAGTCTGAATAAGACATACTCCATTACATGTCTAAGTTTCCTATAAGTTAAAATACTAAATAAATAAAATATGTGCTATTATTTTCTTCATCAAAAATACAACCTTTGGAACAAAATTCAGTAATCTCTCCTAAGATACAACATTTTAAGGCTAAACATTAATGAAAACTTTAAAAATGGCTATATTACTGCATTAGCCAGGATCTTGTAGGAGCTGACAATGATTAAATGAGTTTTAATTAAACAAAGACATTAAGAAATCATATGACATATCTCTAATCTACAAAATTAATTTCTTGTCTTAATTTCAATTTGTTCACCAATTATGTAATTTTAATCAAACTGTTCACATAATTTTTTAGTATTGTCAGTAATGATCTAAAAATTTAAGTTATAATTATATCTGAAGTTAAAAAGTATAAAGCATACATAAAGTAAAAGCCATACATAAAGTTGGAAATAAAAGGCAAAACTGTGCTTTCCAATATGTACTCTTTCTAAAATTAGAAAGCAGACATTTGTTAATACAAAGTGAAAGTGACTAAATTTTTTAAAACTGCAAATAAGCAACAAAACTATAGAAAAAAAAAGTCTACCTGGGGAGATATTAAGTGAGGAGTATCTCATGTGCTACACTGACTATGGAGAATTTATGGACCATGTATTAGGATTTTGTGTGATCTGGCATGATACAATAATGAATTATCCGATTATCTGGCTGCAGGTATCTATGAATGCAGAGGCCTCATAGGGTTTGTGGCAGGAGGCACCAGTCAGTAACAGGAGACATTTAGAAGCTGTTCCTACATAAAAGGTCTTTATTATTATGGTAGATTGTCGTGCAACTGCAACCTCGTCCTGCAAGGAAAACGCGACACCCGGCTCTTCTTTCAGCAGTTTTATTCAGGAACCTTGACTCTGACATCTGACTCTGCTTCTGACTGTGGCCAGTTCTCACTGACTCTCTCTCTGATTCTGCTCTCTGCTACTACGGGGAAACCGGCCTGCAGCCTAAATAGTCTCTGGGCAGCCAAGCCTAGTACACCACGTAGGTTCTACCGATAGGTCCAGGTACGCAGAAGCAAGCCAGATCCTCAGCCTAGTCATATAAGGTATTGTTTGTCACTGAGAGCACTCACCATGTGGAAGGTGGAGGGCAGAAGCCAGCGCCATCTTTTCATGCAGGGAGAATGCAAGGCATGGCTACATGCAGTTCTCCACAGTTCCCCCTTATTTACATTATAGCAACAGGCAAGAGTAGAGGCCTGATCTCTGTAGAGTGGACCAAGGACATTGCACTGCTCCTCATTCAGGTGTCATCTACCCGATAAGTACCTGACCCATCCGATACCCTTTTTCACAGAGGTGGGACACAAGGTATCAACCCAAATGCAATCAGACGTGCTCTTCTTGGGGCCCAAGTGCAGTGCTCAAGCCTTGCATCCTGTGCCTAGAAAAATTAATCTTTTAAGATAGCCAACTAAGGCATAAGGGACATGTCCTGCTTTAATGGCTGTAAAGGCTTGAATAATCATGGCTGCATTGAGACACTGGGAAGCCTAATCCGGCAAATGCACCACAGGCATACAAAGGAGACCAATGCCAGGAGGCCCATCAAGGCTCCTAGACCCGCCTGCTCCTAAAGATGGTTCATAGCATCAGATCAGTCTCCGGAACACGGACAGGAGTTTGGCATCCACCCGGGTAGAGTTCACTGTGATGATAGCCACCCTCAGCTGCTAAATCAGGTTGTCGAATTCTCCCATCCAATTACCTAAAAGATAACTAGACAATTGCTTAGACAAATTTGCAGCATGGGTGAAATTGCTATATTGTATACTAGTCACACACAGCCCAGCATATTTCCAGGGCTTGTGCTACATTGGCAGAAAGATTATTCAAAGTACACTGGCCTCCCAGGCCTGGAGATTTAAAGACATGCTGACTAGACCTACAAGACTGCTGGGTCATTTGTGCACGGAGAATGCTGAATGCTGCTTACTGAGCGCCTCAGGCTCAAACATATACCCAAGGCAGAGCACACAGGTGGAAATTCCCCAGGTGGCTGGAAAGTAAACAACTTAGGCTCACCTGCTCTCACTTAGGATGGCTGTCAATCACTGGATGTTATGCAGTGCCTGTTCAAAGCCTCCACCTGGGCTACAGTGAATGAGGCAGTGATCCCGTAAATCTGTACTGACTCAGCCAGAGATTTTATCACTTTGTAATCTAAGGGCTCCTCATATTGATTTCCTTGTGGATCTTGAAACACTGGGTAAGCTAAGCATAACTCTGTTCTGACTGCCTTCCATGCCCCAGGCTGAAAACACACCCTAAACCACCATTCCCACCTTCCTCATAGGGATGGCCAGGTTTGACATGCTGGGAATCTGCAGCATTCTTTTCTATCTGGATCTCCCTTTTTTTTTTTTTTTTTTTTTTTTTTTTTTTTTTTTTTTTTTTTTTTTTTTTTTTTTTTTTTTTTTTTTTTTTTTTTTTTTTTTTTTTTTTTTTTTTTTTTTTTTTTTTTTTTTTTTTTTTTTTTTTTCCTTTTTTATGGTGGAGGAGCCACGAATCTCTCCCGCTGCTAGCAAGTAGAGCGGACTCAGAAAAACCTTAAGGTGTCTTGGCCACCGTCCACTGCCTCACTGCAGCACTAATCCCCAAGACAGCTTCTATCAGCTTCAGGTGGCCTTGGCAAATGGAACCACACCTGCCTAGAACTAATCCACAAGTTTTGATCTTCCATGGAGACAAAAGCAGAAACTCCTTTCCCAAGTAACTGGAGTGGGAATTCTTTTAAAATGGAGCTTGAAGTCAGAACTGAGGTGGGCATGGCTTTAGAGGCTAACACTGTTCCATGGATAAATAGGGTGCAGAGTACACATGCCACCTGGGTTGAAGAGAATGAGGGTACACAAAGTAGTTAGACAATTATATTACATTACTGGGATGGGGGATAGAATTTTCCCTGAGGAACCTCATTGATCTACTGAGAACTGTCCCTATCCAATTCATATGGGACACAGCAATAGATACTCTGAGATAAACTTACATCCAATATGTTTTGGTTGAATAATTATAAAAGGAAGGGGTTGTTAGAACCATTCTCTGACAACTATTACCACTTCCTGAGTAAAAGTCAGGGCTGATGAATACTATAAGAGGATTAAGTTTCACAAAAATACTTTAATGGTTTTGGTATATTCTAGGTAATAAAATGCTTTAATAGAGATAAATACATAGACAGAAAGACAGACAGGATGAAAGATAGACAAACATATGAATAAACAGACAGATAAATGGATGGATGGATTCATAAATTTGTGGATGGATAGATAGGTGATGGCTAAATTTCAAACCTTGTTACTTCCTAAGCTTCAAATACATGTAATTATCATATGTTAAACATACTTCACTTTGGAGTTGGCTGTAAAAACTGCATTCTTGTTTTTCTTTAATCTTCTGGGACATTTATTCTTATACTTTGGATTTAGGACAAAAAATAGATTGCTGTAACAAAGGTGTCTCTTTGCCACCAGAACAGCAACTTGCTCCTTGGCTGTTTCCTGTTTTGAGATACTAAAACAGGCCCACAGCAAAAGATACTTTGTCAATCGGGGAACTAATCTATATTCTGTAGCATGCGTGCTTTCTGAAATGATACTTGGTAAGGCCATTGATCTGGCTTTTTTCCAACTTCCTACACCAATTCACACAAAGATTCTTTGAGATTCTGACACTACCATTAGAAGGCATGTGGCCCTGAGCACAAGTTTTTGAGTGTCAATGGACACCAAATGAAGCAGTCAGTGAATGTCACTGATTCTACCTTGTGTGTATTTCTAATACCAAAGTAGAAACAGGGCAGGCATAGATTTGGAACGGGTTCTGTACTGCATGGATGAGAATATGTGCCTTTCTTGAGTTAGAGCAGGTCCTGTCCAAAAAAAAAAAAAAAAAAAAAAAAAAATCTCTAAGCTTCTTCTCATTTAGATGGATGATAGAAACCTATTGAGGATGAAGCTCTGTCACCAGAGAGCCTCAAAATTAAGAGCAGGAAGACTGACTTTTCCCAGCAGTGAATTGCCATGGTAGGCAAAAATATCCTTCACCTACCATGAAGATTTATTTTTAGATCATTACCCAAAATCATCCAAATAATGTGTTTTTCTTTTAAAACATGATTTCACAGAGGGTACTAGCTTACATGGTACCACTAACAAGAGATCCTGAGAGCTGCTTCCTGATTAAAGAAATCCATTTCTGGACCCTCAGAGGAATGCAATTATGCATATTTATGTAAATCAAATGCAAATCGCCTTGAAAATAAAGTGTGCAAATGATAAGAGCAATGCTCCCAAGCTGTGACTTGTCAGTCTGAAGCTGTTTAGTGGAAAAGGATGCATGCAAACCCCAGTGTAAACGGAAGCTGAATGTGGAGGAGAAACGTCTCTTACATTATGTTTAGAAATAATTAGATCTGGGGTAGATAAGAAGTCTTTTCATCTAATAAGATCAGAATGTCTCTCTAGTTATTCAGAATACTAAGTGTTATAGCCAAAGCAATGTGGCTTTGAGCATTTAGGCAGCTTGAGTGTGTTATTAGCCAGCCTTTACTTTTCTGCCAGTATTGGGCCATACCACCCTTGCTATTGTCTTCATCTTCTTGAGTTTCACTTATCCCATTTGAAGCACTGCAAAGAAATTTAAATGAATTCTGCAGTGCCTGGACCTGTGCCACTCCAAATACTTTTTATGCAGTCAACAGCTTCTACTTTTAGTTTTCTTCTTAAACCTCAAGAAGTGACTAATATTGCCCATTGTTTATAGAGACATATGCAAGAGATCCACATTGTTAACAGTACTGTAGAAAGCACCATGAAGATTTCCATAATCTCTTAAAAAATATTCACAGACAAACAACAGGTTTAAAAAGGATTTAGGGGAAAAATCAGAACTCCAGTTCTGGAAATGTGTTCTCCCAGGTTTAGCCATCATTAATTTTCAACAATAATTTCTCCATCTCTCTGGGATTGAATTCTTTTTACCTCCAGTTTTGATTTCCTCTTGGAGGGCCCCACTTTCTTGTGCACATAGATCTGCCCTCACTCATTGTACCTGGAGCCCATGTATGAAATGTCATCCTTCTTTTTCAGCCCTTTGGCTAGTCATTCCTAGTCCCCAATCTGTACTTGAGCACTGAGTGTGAAAGAATGGAAAAAATATCTTTTATTAACTAAATTGTACTTCTCTGTCACTAGTATTTTTTCAAACAAATGCATTCTTTTCAAAATTGCAATTTAATTAAAGGGATCTTTGAAGGAGGAATCTAAGGTTCTCCTGTGAAGGGCGCTTATTTT
>PVIH01016394.1:0-45742 GCA_004025045.1 Sigmodon hispidus
GATTGGGCAGAGGCACCTGGAGATGTTCCAGATAAATACTTAACCAGCAGAGAGACAAGGCATGTGGTGGTTTGCATGAGAATAGCTCCCATAAGCTCATATTTGGATGATTAGTCTCCACTTGGTGAAAATGTTTAGGAAGGCTCTCTCTCTCTCTCTCTCTCTCTCTCTCTCTCTCTCTCTCTCTCTCTCTCTCTCTTTCTCTTCCTCCCTCCCTCCCTCTCTTCCTCCCTGCCTCAAGATGTAAGCTCTCAGATACTACTCAAATGCCATGCCATCCTGCCTGCTGCCACGCTCCCCACCGTAATGATTGTAGACCCTAACTCTCTGAAGCCATAAGCCCCAAATAAACTCTTCAGTTTATGGGTTGCCTGGGTCATGGTGGTTTTTATCACAGCAAGAGAAACGTAACTTAGACAGTGCAGTAGGTTTGGTCTTTGTTCTTGTTTTCCGTCATCAGCTTCTAAACCCCTGGGAATTTTGTGAGTGTCTTTGTCAATCATAAAAAGTCCATCGGCTGACACATGAACTTTGGTAATATGCTGCCTTAGCCTCAGTAAGGTTGGGACTCACCTACAAATTCCAGGAGTGGGAAGGGGCATGATGAAGATGAAGCTCTATAGAAATCCCGGAGACACCAGGTGGTGGTGGTACATGCCTTTAATCCCAGCAGAGACAAGTGAATCTCTGTGAGTCTGAGACCAGCCTGGTCTACAGAGTTGTTACACAAAGAAATCCTGCCTTTAAAAAAACTCCTGGAGGAGCCCCTGTCACTGAACACATGGAGCCAGCTGTGAAGAGGGCTGCAGCTGGATGCTCACAAGTGTTTGCTGTGAGTCATCCTGGCCAATTACAGGAAAGCATAGTGGGAACCTTGATTTATAGCCAATCTGCTAATGGTGTGGCAAAAACTTAGTTCTTACAATTGATGTCTTAAGTGGAGGTAATCTGCAAAGCTGGTCACTCACTGTTCTGAAGGACACCAAGGACCCTTTCAGGAGAAAAATAAGCCCAGGCTGCTATGGCAGCGAGAAGCACAGTCATTTATTTCCTGCTCTGTTGTATCACACTGATGGGAGGGGGCACTTTCAGAGACATGCAGGTAGGAAGCATCCATAGGCAGTGTGTGTAAGGACATGCCTGATTGTCCCAATGAAACTATTTGTTCCATAGGCTCTAGGCACCAGCTTTCATGTTAGAGCCCCATCCCCCAGCCCTATCCTAGAATGTTCTTTCCTCAGATATTTGCATGGGCAGCCCTGAACAATTGGATTATAGAAAATCAGCAGAGAAAAGCCTGACATTGAGAACATTATTAGGAAAGAATTTGATCTTTAGTTATTTCCCTAAAAGTATTCAGATACTCGGGGAAATCAGAATTCTGTTGACTCATTTTAAGGTTTTGTGTTCTTTTTATTGCTTAGGGTACACTGACTGCTCTTCCAGAGAATCCAGGTTCTATTTCTAGCACTGACATGGCACTTCATATCTATCTGTAACTCCAGTTCCAGGGGATCTGGTATCTCACACATACATGCAGGTAAAACACCAATGTACATAAAATGAAAATAAAGTTTAATTGCTTAGGGTGGGAGGGTAACAGAGACCATAATTTTGTCATTCCTTCTGGGAACTCTAGCCTCAGAGCAAAAGTAACCTTCTCAAAGAAGACTTTGAAGATGCTACCAGTTTGCTATGGCCTCCACCACATCTATATTCACTGGCTACCCACAATTCCACGCATATTCAGGGACTTCTGGATATACCATATTCTTTTTTTTGCAGGCTGCTCCCAGAAGCACAGCAATCCTGTTATCCCAGAAACACAGTAATCCTGTTATCTTGTCTTTGGCTCTGCTACTGGGGCCCAGCACAGTGCCTGACACACAGAGGCAGACATGAAAATACTTGCCAATGGAATGAATGAATGGAAAAATAGATGTATGGTTGAATGCCTAATTGAAAAGACTCAAGAAAGTAGGAGCTAAAGGTATTGGTGCCTATGCATGAATATAGGAACAGTAAAATATACAGAACATTTACCAGTTTATAGCAAACAGTTGATTTGTGTCAAGCTCAATACTTGGCCAACAATAAAATGTCTATTGTTTGTTGTTTTTTGAAACAGTGGCCTCACCATACAGGCCAGGATAAGCTCAAACTTTTGATCCTCGTGCTTCAGGCTTCTGAGTGCTCAGGGCACAAACACTCAGGCTTTTCTGGGCAGAGGAAGGGTGCTCAGGGCACATACACTCCATTCTATAGGGCAGGGAAGGATGCTCAGGGCACACACACTCCATTCTATAGGGCAGGGAAGGATGCTCAGGGCACACACACTCCATTCTATAGGGCAGGGAAGGATGCTCAGGGCACACACACTCCATTCTATAGGGCAGGGAAGGATGCTCAGGGCACAAACACTCAAGTTTCTATAGGGCAGAGAGAAGAAAGCAAACATTGCAGAGGAATCAAGATGCTTGGCTTCCTCAGAAAACTGAGATGTTGTGAGTCTGCATCATGATGAATGCAGAAGACACTGGGACGATGCTGAGCCTAGGCTGTTCACACACATACATACACAAATGTTTATATTCTTGTTCATGTGTGTATATGCACAGGTATGCATCTGTGTTTATGGTATTCAGAAGTCAACATTGGATATCTCCTATTAAATATTTGCCTTATATTTTAAAACAGTGTCTCACTGAACCCAGAGTTAGACAGGCCAGCCAGAAAGACCCCCAAGAGCCTTCCATCTGTCTTCCTAGTACTGGGGTTATATATTTGTATCTACCTGGTTTTCTTTGTGGGTACCGGGGCTCAGAACTTACATCTTTATGCTGTGGCTCTTTAATGAATGACCCATCTCCTCAGTCCATTATGGCTTTTTGTGACTGTACCCCAGATGGGCCTCACATGCACCTCTTGTCAAGGGCTGACATTACCAGGCTCTACCTACCATATCTGGCCTTGAATTTAAATTTCAGGGATTTGACAGTAACAGTGTGACTCCATCTAACCTATGTCCTGGGAAGGAGGGTGGGGCTCCTGTGAACTGCACAGTGGGTGGAGATGGCCCCAAGCATAGGCCAAGACCAAACTGGGAGGTCTGAAAAAGTCTGGTCCTCACTGAGGGAAGTGGTGATGGATATGGATTGGCAAAGGCAATGGACACAGGGAGAGAAGGGGAACTGGGTTGCCAGTGTTAGCTGGCAGATTCTCTGCACCTGGAAGGGTGTTCGGGTATACCAGTTGGTGCTCAGCTAAACTAATAGAATTCTCAGAAGGTATTTGAAAAGAAAGAACTGATTACAAGGAACCAGTCATGAAGACGTTGGATAATTGGAGAGTCTTGTGGGTCCGGGTATGGTAACCTAGGAATAAGTATCTTCAGGAAGCCACTGTTATTTCTACAGCTGTAGAAAAAAATGGAAGGCATGATGCTATCAAGACCCAGGAATGCCTGGCCCCTGACAATGTAGAGCTGGTTCAGCCGTGATGTCCTTGGAACTGCCAAATAGGCACAAGAACCCTACTACTGCTGGTGTTGCCTACACTGGCCACTTCCAGAAGTTTAAGATAAGTGAAATGGCTTCCTCATTTTGTACAGTTTGCCACCCCTGGCAGAAGCAGGCCCAGCTAGCTGGCAAAGTCCTCTGGTAAACACAATTTGCAGGATTTTAGGCCCCACCAACATACACTAGTTTTTGGAACAGGCTCTTAGTACAGAGAAGCCAAACGTCAACACAGGAGAATAAAGAATTGTTTTTAGGCAGGACAGAAAAAAAGAATAACCTTAGTTCTATTTATTTCTAAAAATGTAACACAAGCCCATTGGGAGGGAAAAAAGAAAGCTCAAAGAACTGAATATCAGGGTCACCCCAACCCCCCAGTTCCCCACAATGATCTAGAGTACATGCCCTCCCCCCTTACCTTGTATTCTGTTTTGAAACCAGGATACTAAATGTATGCATCAAGCCATCTGATGGCCATTCCCTTTGTTCTTTCTCCCTGCGTTGAATGTTATACACTACCACATTTTCTAGTTATAAATATTAAAAAAGAATTACTATCTAAGAATAAACTGCAATTCAAGAAAACAGTTCATGCAGAATACAATCAGAACATAACCTATTAGACTAGCGTTTAGTATTTACTTAGGTAGAATTAGGAAATGAATTGTTTTAAACACACAGGAAAACCAGGTCTTGACTTGTTCTGTTCATTTTCTCTGATGAGGCGAAGCTCTTAGAATTCCCAGGCAGGTGGAGAAGAACCGTGCCCTTGGCCTGACTTAGACCCGTTATTGCATTAGATAGACCTGTCCCCAATGCCAGTCTGTTTAACCTCTCCTGAGTCACACTTCTGCAGAGTGTATGAGGCAGGGACTCAAGCGAAGGGCTTCAAAAATGATGTTTAGTCAGGCATGGTATAGCATATACCTTTAATCTCAGCACTTGGGAGGTAGATACAAACAGATTTCTGAGAGTTCAAGATCAGAGTGGTCTATACTGTGAGTTCTAAGCCAGTCAGGGCTAGACAGTGAGACTTTGTCTCAATAAATAAATAAAATAAAAAATAATTAAAATAAAAATAGATGCAGTTTGTATGTATTTATTTGAGACTGGGTCTCATCATGTAGTCCTGGCTGGCCTGGAACTTGCTATGTAGAACAAGCTTACAGAGACTCATATGCTCTGTCTTGCAAGTGCTAGGATTAAAAGCATGCACCACTACATCCACTCTTTAAAATAGATACTGTCTCTTAGGATTACAGGGTGGCCATATTTCTCAGTATCTGTTATGATCCTGAAGGCTGATTGCTGAGAATTGTGACATATATTGACTTAAAAATGAGGAAATATGTTGTCTCCCATAACCAGAAGTCCCAAGCTAGAACGGGTTCTAAGAACTGAGAAATGAGCAACTCTGTGATGTCACACCAAATTCCACCTGTCCGTCAACACTTAGCCTTGATCTGTGTGGGCTCCATCCCTAGACCAGGCTCCTCGGTTGGTACCTGGTTGGCTACCACTGGGTTGGGTCACCTTTTTCTGAAAAGTAGAAAAGAAAAGACGATTTCCCCAATGTAAAGCCAAGGGCTGCTGGGCCTGTCACACTGTTCCCATGGCCAGGTCAAGAGAAAGAATGACAAAATTAGCTACGTAACTCCAGAGACCCCCAGATCTGCAGAGGAGACCTTCCAATAGTCTCACGCACTCCCAGCCACGTGAGGGAGTACACAGGAAGCAAACAGGCATGTTTCCTGGCCATCTATCGCTGCTTTCCACCCAGGGCTCTTGGGACTGGTTTAGGCAGGAGCTCCCGGGCTGTGTGGGACTTCTTACAGCTTTTACAAGATGTCAAGAGGATCCCGGGAAAGACAACCATCGCTGCATGAAAGTGAAGAAAATCTGAGCAAAATTAGGACTTTAGTTATTAAAAATATATCACTACCATTTATGAGTTACCACAACTCCATCAAATAATACAAGGTGTTGACAGTGAAGGAACAACCTGTGAGGTATTTGGAGACTCTATCTAAATAAGTCTTCACAGCTTCTCTGCACAACTAAGATTATTTTGGGATGCATTTATTTTTAAAAAGACTCTACAGCATGGTGTCAAATTCTAATGAATAGAAACACTTCTGGAAAACCCTTGGTGAAATTAAGCAAAATGGCTCTTTAAATACTCCATTTTAAAATTTGACACAGCTCTATTTTTGTGACCAATGCAAAAGCCTAAACAAGAGAACACTGAAAAGTATTAATGAATATTTTTAATGTCACATTTTCAAGAACCAGAATCTGACAGAATAATCAGAGAACAAATGAGATGGACTAAAATGTGCCTATGTGCTGAGAAGTAATTAAGGATTGCCATAAAGGTCACTTTCCCCAAGACCTGGGAAAGACCACAAGGGCTCAGGTCCACAGGGGAAATGATGTAATCAGAAGCTTCCTTCTCTGAACCAATTTATACCCATAAGCTTACAACCATAAATTCACTTTGGTCTTGTTTCACTAGCTGCATTGAAATGAACTCACTTTCTGTGTCCTGTGAATACACACTCCGTGCGTAGACTAAAACATAGCTCATGACTAGGGATTGTTCTCAACAGGCCAAGACATCACTGACATTTATGCTTTGCATCCTGAAACCCAGGACTATAATTAGGATGGAACAAGAAACAGATCTTAATTTGCAGTTTGAAACGTGACTGTCACCTAAACAATGTATGGTATATTTTGCTTATGTCCCATCGACAAAAAGTATTGGTAAGGAAGCAAAAAAATGTCATCACACACACAAAAGTGTCCTAGCTAAGAACAACAGCATAAAAAAAGGTTCAGGAATAAGAGATTGCGATACCCAGCTCATGGCTTAGCATTTCCCACAGCCTTGGTACTGGAAGGCCTACCTTGCTGTGTTTACAATATAAACTTCAGCAAACTATTTACCATCCCTGTGTCCCACTCTTTTGTTTATATTCATGATGAGAACTCATAATAGAAGTTAAGATGTAGAGTTATGAAATTAAATTGAAGGTAGTGGTTATAAAACCTATGAGAGCACATCTAATGTTATGAGAGTATTTTAGTTATTAGATTCATTTGTACAGAAGCCATTCAGTATAAAGTCATTTAATATGATGATAAACCTCAATGACATATCACACACACATGCACACACAGACACACACACAGACACACAGACACACACAGACACGCGTGGTGGTTTTGCGCGTGAGAAGAGACACACACACACACTACCAGGGCCACACAAGAGTTTATTCAGGAGAGATGCCAGGCGAGTACAGGAGCAGAGAAGAAGAAGAAAGAAAAAGAGACAGACTGCCACATGGTGTCTCCTTTTAAGAGAAAGGGTGGGCATTGATTTACTTAGCCACGCCTAGGGGCATGCCCTCTGTACATAGCGCATTCTGCTGCACCACCTTGGGTTCACCATGTGGCATGTCAGGAATCCTTACATAACGCCCACATTACTTGGATGGAAGGAAACTCAGACATTGCAGGACTTTGATAGGAAATAATAAATTATATTAGGATTAAACAGAATGTGAGGGGCTGTGGTACAGCTCAGCAGTTATGAGCACTGACTGGAACAAAGGACCCTGCCCAGCACCCACACAGGGGCCCACAATCATCGGTAACTCTAGTTCCAGGGTCTCCAGCTCCCTCTTATGACCTCTGTGGGCAATGGAAACACACATGTTGCACAGAAATACATGAAGTTCAAACCCTGCTACACATAAAATATAGAATTTGAAGTGAACATGGTCCATGGTTATATCTCTTTAATTCCAGTACTCAAGGGGCAGGCAGATCTCTATGGCTTTGAGACTAGTCTGGTCTTACAATGAGTTCTTCCATAAGCCAAGGCTATGTAGTGAGACCCTTCCTTGAAAAAAACAATTGTTGACAGATCCCTTTCACATTAGTAATGGTGAGCTGTTGTAGAAATTGGTGGCTCTTCAAAATATGACTTTAAAATTTCACTCCCAGGTACATATCCTCACCACCCCACCGCCCAAATTGAAAATGGATATCAAATTCTTAAATAGATATGTTCACAATGGTACTACTAATAGTAGCTCAAAGGTGAAAACAATCTAAATACTGTGCTGGTGTGTCTTATGTCAATGTGACAACCAAACAGGAGTTATCTGAAAAGGGGAACTACAATAGAGAAAATGCCTTTATAAGACCAGGCTGTAGGTAAGACTATAGGGCATGTTATTAATTAGTTATTGATGGGACAGGGCCCAGCCCATTGTGGATGGGTCATTCCTGAGCTGTGGTTCTAGGCTCTAGAGGAAAGCAAGTTGATCAGGCCAGGGAAGCAAGCCAGTAAAGAGCATCCCTCCAGGGCCTCTGCATCAACTCCTGACCTGTGTGAGTTCCTGTCCTGACTTCCTTCAGTGATGAACAGTGCTGGGGAAGTTTAAGCCAAACAAACTCTTTCCTCCCCAACTTGATTTTTGGTCATGATTCATTGCAGCAATAGACAGCCATTAACTGTTAAGTGGACATGTTATGGTATGTCCATAATGGATTATTATTCAGCCATAAAAAGTGAAGCATCGATATGTGATACAATGAGGGTAAACCTGAAAAACAACTTTATGTGAAATGAAAGAAGTCGTGTGGAAGAAGTCTCATACAGTGTGACCCACTTACAGGAAATGTCTGGTATAGGGAAATCCATGGAAACAGAAGCAGCAGTGGTTTCCAGTACTGGGGAAATGTGGGAATCATTGCTCAGGAGGTTTAAATTTTTCTTTTAGAGCAGTGAAAATATTTTTGCACTATAGACAGGTGTTGGTTGTAAAACACTATGGATGTACTAAATGCCGCTGACATCTTCACTGCGAAATAGTATGATGGATAGTTTTGCCAACTTGACAAAATCTAAAATCATCTGGGAAAGGAGTCTCAGTGAGGAATCATCTGTATTTCACTTGTTATTTTACATATTTGAGTGTTTTGCCTGCATTTATGTCTATGTGTTACATAAGTGTCTGGTCATCTTGCTGATCAGAAAAGGGTGTTTGATTCCTGAGAATTGGAGTTACAGATGGTTGTGAGTCACCTGGTCATCTGAAAGAGAAGAAAGTGCTCTTAACCACTGATCCACCTCTTTTGACCCTCCCGGATGAATCATATATCAGGCCGGCCTGTGAGGAGTCTGTGGGGGTATTATATTGATGGGAAAGAGTCACTCTGTGAGGCACCATGCCTTATGCAGGGAATCCTAAATGTTTGAGAGTGAAGATGGTGAAGCATACACGCATGTATCCATCCATGGCTCTCTACGCTTGACTGTGGATGTGATGTGACTCACCGCTTTACATCCCTGTCACCTCAATGTTCCTGCAATGATAGACTGTGACTTCTGAGCTAACAGAACCCTTTATCCCCTGAGTTTCCTTTGTCAGGGTATTTTATCAGAACAGAATCAAAACTAAGAAAGCTGGCTTTATGTGTCTTTGAGAAGTTACTTTGGTACTTGCTATGGTTTGGCTCTTAAATGTCTTCTATAGGCTCAATATTAAGATGATTGACAGCACATGGCACCACTGGGAAGTAGTAGAACCTCTAGGAGAGTAGTCTAGTAAAAAGAAACTATGTTATTGGGATGCACTCTTGTATCATATACTGGATCCCTGAACTCTTTATCAGTCTCCCTGGCTCTCCTGACACGATAGGCCTTGCCACAGTCCCTAAAGACTATGAAGTGGGCAAAACCTTTATTTGCAAAGTGCAAATAAACCTTTGTTCCTTTAAAATAATTGCTTCAGGTATTTTGTCATAGCTATGGAAAGCTGATTAATATAACATTAACTTTTTAAATGATACAAGTTAGTGGACAAGTGTCTAAAATAAATGTACTTAAAAAGTAACTTGGGCTTTGCCTGTGTGACAGTCAGTCTCAGAGCCTGATTAGTTCCTGCTTCTCTGTGCCCTCTACGTAATCATGAACTCTGATTGCCACCAGCAACAGCATCTCTGACTCCTGTACTTATTTAGTGCTGCCACCCTTGAGGTCTATCAATGGCCTTACCAGCAGGGATAGTATTGCAGGATTGACTCCCTTAGCAGCCCACATTTTGAAACTGACGTCACCTAGAACAGCTTTAGTTCTAGTTGTGACTACCCTAGAAGCCACTGTGCTCTGGAGTTATGGTGGGTAAACATGGTCATTCCAAGATGTGCTTGCATAGTTTCCTGTGTTTTATTAACCAATGCCTCCACAAGGACCATGGTTTTCAGGCCTTTGTAAATTCCTTTCTATCATCCTCAGGCATATGGCTTGGATCTAAATGGAACCATAGGTTGGAAGAATTTTGGCCAACTTCCAAGAACTGTCTGTTACTCCAAGCCTTCTTCAGAGCTGTCTATTTTGAGGTCTACTACAGTCTTCAAGCCATGAAAGCCCCATGGCAACCTCCCCTGGCTACCTCACGTGTCCCTGAGATGGTCCTTCCTCCTCTTTGGAATTTATTTTCGTCCTGCTCCCAGTGGAGATAAATAACCCTTCAGTCTTCGCCTTCTTTATTTGCTCCTGCTGGAATGGGGCAGGGTCAGTTAGTAAGACAGATGGCTTGCTCAAGTTCCCACTGTCCCCCTCTAGTGGCCGCTGAGATTTGGTTCTTGATACTCTGTCCCAGAGAATAAATACCCTGAGAGGCTCCTCAGTCCTTCTTGCAAAAGAACCTGTCTTGCTGGCTCCCTATCTAAAATCTCAGGTGGAGGTTGCAGGGTCCAGGCTAGGAGTCTCCAGGAACTATTTTCCAGTGATGTGCCGCCATCAACGTGCCCAGAACATGGACCCCTATCACCCCCGTCCTTCTGTGGGCTTTTTGTTGACCGTCTTCTTGAGCTCAGGCCAATTTTAGCCTTTGCCCTAAGGAAGGACACCTCCTCCTGGGCAAACATCTAAGAAACTAACTGAGCACTGTCAGGGCCCTGTTCTCCACAGAGCTAGCTAGGTTTCACGAAAGCTGCTTGCATCCTACACCGTTGGCTGCTACTCCCCAGAGGCTCGCTTGCCCTCACCTGCTTCGTCCTCCTTCTATCCTGTCAGCTCTTTCTTCTTCTACTTCTCTTTTCTTGGCATGAACTGTACTCACAAGAGCAGAGGAGAGGGGCCGTGGGAAGACAATATAGTGAAAAGGCTGAAGGGACTTGATGTCCAAAATAAATGATGCCCCAAAGACCGGTGCAGTTTTTCAATCTTTAGTATTTGGAAGGAAAGAACATCAGAAATCTATACAGCCCCCAGCTTATCGTTAGAGATTTAAGTCTTTTAGGTAGGGTCTTGCACTCTCTTGCCAGTCTAGTTGCTTGTGGCAAAAGTCAGACCTGGAACACAGTGTTCCTTTCGGAGAGCATGTGAGTGATTTGAGGTAGACTTCTCAGAACCTTTTAGTAAGAAGCTTGAGTAGTAAGTGGGGCATGAACACCTCCTGCAGCGCAAAATACAAAAATTTGCAGGTTTGCCAACGCCCCTCCCTTCCCGCAATGCCTCTGCTGTCCCCTCAGCCCAGCACGTCCACACCGCACACAGCAGGGGTCAAAGGGAACATCTGTTAAAGTATCAGTTTCAGTTAAAACTGGATCCATCTCACTCTCTCAGGGCTTGGAACAGCCAGACCCAAGCCCAGCGGAAGAGGAAAACGGAGAAAGACCAGGGAAAACCAGAGCGAGGTCAACGGTTAAGAAATATAGTCGCCAGAGAGCTGTGTATCCCAGAAGTGGCAATAAACTGTGCGGCCAAGTTCATGAACATCTCAGATCCAGGTTTTCAAGTTTGTCAGGGGATTTTATGCAAAACATGCAAATCGAGAGCATTAAAAAAAAAAAAAAAATCCAGCCCTTCCTTGGGTCACACACAGGTTAACGTAGAGCACGCCCGATGCTCTGCAGCACTTGTCGAGGAGGAAGGGCCCCAAGAGGGCTGGCTGTGCCGTGGGCGGGACCATGACGTTGAGGTCAAGGCGGGGCTTCCTCTGGTTCCTCCCCCGGCTGCGGCCGCCGCGGCCGTGGCTTTGCATCTCCAAAAGGGGCCCTCTGACTTCTCCCTGGGCCAGTCCCGCGCTGGGTGGCGGAGCCCCACACTGCTCCACTTCGGGTCTCAGAGCGGGACTCCCTTCTCCCTAGAGTTGCGAGCAACTTTCCCCGCCCCTGGCGCTAAAGTGGCTCGGGGACCGTGGCCACCGCAGGTGGGTGAGCCCCGGGCCCCGCTCTCCACGTCTCGGCTGAGCGCTCGCGCAGGTCAAGCCCTCGGCGCGTGCACCGTGGGGGTCCTCGGCGTCGGCTCGGTGGGCGAGATGCCTCTGGGACACATCATGAGGCTGGATCTGGAGAAGATCGCCTTGGAGTACATCGTGCCCTGTCTGCACGAGGTCGGCTTCTGCTACCTGGACAACTTCCTAGGCGAGGTGGTGGGTGACTGCGTGCTGGAGCGAGTTAAGCAGCTGCACTACAACGGGGCCCTGCGTGATGGCCAGCTAGCGGGACCGCGCGCCGGCGTCTCCAAGCGACACCTGCGGGGCGACCAGATCACGTGGATCGGGGGCAATGAGGAGGGCTGCGAGGCCATCAACTTCCTCCTGTCCCTCATCGACAGACTGGTCCTGTACTGCGGGAGCCGGCTGGGCAAATATTATGTCAAGGAGAGGTCCAAGGTAGGATGCGTGCGGCGCCCAGCCTCAACTAACGCTGTCAGGGACGGGAAAATTTTCGTTGGGGGTGTTGTGTCTCCTTCGTTGGGCTGCTGCGAACTTTGTTTTTTAACCAAGAAGTCAGCTTGCCTTATCTGCTCCCTTGCATCCTCTCTACCTCCTGGCTCGCCACCTAAAGCAAAAGTCCACGTTAAGGGGCTCAGGTGTGTCATGACTGACTTCTGCTGACTCTGAAAGAATTGCTCTGGTTTTGGTGATGACCGCAGGACAACTAGCTTGTGGAGGGAAAAGATACTCAAAACACTATAACACACGTGTCCATGATCCTAAGTGCTTGTTTTAAAGCCACCCGTACTGCTCTTCAGTGTAGCCAGAGGCGCTCTTAAACCTACTAGAGGCAAGTGTCATTTTTGCCTTGGGTTAGTTGGCTTGTGGAGTCTGCTTGGGTGGGAAAGAAGAGTCTGATATGTGAAAAGGTTAGACTCTACTTCTGCGTGCAGCCTTTGACCCCTGGCACCCAGCATTCTCATACATTCATCAACCCAACTGAAAATGCTCACTTGGTGCCGATCCCTACATAGTTGCCTTTCTTGTCCTATAAACTCGTGGCAAAGTCCACTCAAACTACCTGATAAGATCCTTGGAGAGAGTGGTGAAGCACCTCTGGGTGGAAACCTTGTTTCTGTTCTCAGAGCCGGAAATGGTGCAGTGGGTGGTGATAATTTATCTTGGAAAGGTTTCCAGGTATAGATTGGCAGGCAGGCTAAGGGGAGGTGGGGGAGCTGAGATGGTGCATATATATTACTTTGGGTTAGTCCTGGTCTCTTCTTCCTTGAACAGGTAGTTAAACTCTCCTTCCAGGAGCAACTCGCAGTGGTTTGCCCTTATGTTGCTGTCTGGTCAAGGGACTCTCAGCATCATTAAAACTTCTCAAGGGCATCAAGGCAGAGCCTACTAGCAGCTGAGGGACCACGAGCATCCACGCATGTGCTAATCTTTGATAATAAATGTAAGGTTTCTCTGTGTAGGCTTGCTCTTACTTGTCACCAAAGCTGAAAGAACATGCATATATATATATATATATATATATATATATATATATATATATATAAGCAAATGGTCAATCAGAAATGTTGGGAAGTGAAGGGTTGAGATGGGTGAGTAGTTGGGGAGTAGCAGACTGCTATGAAGCTAGAGGGAGGTGACCTGACTGTCTGACAAGTGTCCTCAGGGACACTTAGACCCAAAGTGAATCTTACAAGAGACTGCCAGGTTCTAAATTTTAGTTTGATTGGGGGGTAGTTCAGAGCAGTGGAGCCCAATGGTGGTGTATTCTTTGTTTGTTTTTCTTCTATCCATTTGGTGGTGGACTTGAAGGTCATCGGTGTTTTGATCAATGTTCTTTCTGTAGTAAATAGCCTTGCTGATAGCCCTGGGTTTAGCCTCAGTGTTGGCAGATACTTGGAGCTTTAACTTGAAAGGGCAAATGCTTCCTTATCAATTTTACAAAGTTTCTAACAAACTTAGATGTTAAAGAATTTTCCCTCAGTGGTTTAGGAATAAATTCCCTTCTTGAGGGAGATCGAAATTAATTGATAAGTCATGACGCTGACAGTTTAAATTTTCTATTTTTATTTAGCTGTGGTGTAATGGACGACAAGGGGACCCCAAGCTAGAGTTTAATTAAAAGGAAATGGGGGCAACTAAAAACAGCAAACAAACCACTTAGACACCCAGGGTAAGGAAGTAAGCTCTGGCCTTTTCAATCTCAGGTTCTCTTCTGGGTGGCCTAAGTAACCTTTCAGTTAACTGTCAGAGGGCGCCTATGCACTGAAAAGAGAAATCTGTCGTATTCCTGAAGAGGCATCCTTCCTCCTCCAGATTCCAGCTTTCTCGGCTGTTCCTGGCACAAAGCTCTCATTCATACCCTTTAGAAAGTCCAACTCTAGATTGAACAATTCCCTGGCTAATTAGAAAACACACACACACACTCAAAAAAAAAAAACCCTACAGAAAGCACCAAACAAACACCAAGCTTCAACAATTACTAAATTAAAAAACAACAACAGCAAACTGTAACACTTTGGTTTACTTGTGTGAAGACTTTGGAGTCCCTCGCCCTGAGTTCACTGGAGATGCCGGCATTGTCAGGCACATCCTGTCTATAGGGGCTCTGCTGGTTTCCTCTCGCTTGACTGTCTCTGCCTTACGTGCCTCTCCTCCCTCGCTGGCTGTCCTATTTTGTCCTGCTTCCCACAGTACTGATATAGATAGACCTAGTTTCCTGCTTATAGTTTCAGGGGAATTTTTTTTTCCATAGAGAGAATTTGTACAGATTTTGAATTTATTTATAACTTTTGATTGAAGGAATTTTCAAACATACACAAATGTAGATAGGCTAATATGAACTGCCACCAGGCAGTTGTAACAACTGCCAGTTTGTACATTTAGGGTTTTTTTTGTTTACTTTAAAATACACTTTAAATTTCCATGCGTTATGCTTATGAATGCACACATCCTCATTACTTTTTCTTCTTTTTACTGGACTTGTAAAGGTCATTAAATAATGTGAGTGGAATTGCAAAGATTTTGAGAATAAACAAGAGTATTTTACTGGACCTAAAATAGAAAGTGTGAGAGAACTGTTAGGTTCTAACTTTTTTACTTTGAGGGGAAAGTTGTTATTGATGTCTTCTTTATTGTATCAAAGTGGAGTTTGGAGTCCTTGTGGGGAAAGCCCGTCCCCGGTGAGCCGAGGAGTGTGGCATGGCGCCCCCTGACTTCAAGTGTGGTCATTGCTTTCCAGCTAGTGTTTGATTATCTGCTCCTCCTTCCTGGAGATCTAGACCATATCCAAGATAAATACTGCTTATAGTTTGCTCCTTTTTCTTTGGCTGCCTAGAGCTTGCAAATGGCTGTTTTCCAGAGAACGTGTAATTTATAGAACTGAATGTCCCTTTGCCTAAAGCATTCACTGTAGACTCAGTGTCAGGAACTCTAGCAATAATAAATACCTTCTAGTGAGCAGTTTACACTGCCTGGCCCTCTGCTCAGCATGTCTAATGTGTGGATTTTCTTATTCTGAGATGCAATCCTAAAGGAATTGAGCACCTAAATAATAGACCCAGAGTTGTTCACAGTCAGGGACAAGAGGTACTGTTAGAAAGAGGTCAGGAGTGAGGTTTGGCATTACTAAGTCTGTGGCCCTTAAGAAGTCCCTTAGGTCTTATCCAGTATAAAATAATAATAATACAAAGACTTCAGGAAAAAAAGACTTTTTAATCCATGCAAAATTCTTACAATTTCCAGTCTTGGTCCTTGTTTAAAGGCTCCAAGTAAGGTTTAAGATTCTAATCCAGATTTTTCTGACTGAGTCTGTGTTTTTAACCATGAAGCTTTCCAATTTAATGCCCCAAATGTACATGTATGTATGTGGGTTTCTGTGCAGAACTCCTGTGAGCCAGTTTACACTCACAAGTACAGGTTAACTGTTGAATAGTCCAGTTCATAGTTAGCCATGTCTCAAGTTATCACACATACACATATGCATGCGCGCGTGCGTGCGCGCACACGCATGCACACACACACACACACACACACACAGATACTGAAGTGGGTCATTCAAGAGTGTTTGAAGGAATGAAGTGTTGGGTTAGTTTTTCCAGTGTTGTTTTTAGGAAAGTGTTGCTAGGCTGGTTACTAGGAGCCTGAGCGGAGCATCTGTAGACATTGGTGGTGTCAGGGTTGTATTGTGCCCAGACTGGTCAGTCCTTCCCTGGAAACAGTATAGAGGACTGATAAAACAGTTGGAAGTTGATGAATGAGACAAAGTGTGTGCTCGGTGGTGGGTTTGCTTTCCACTGTGGCCCACACTT
The DNA here is from genome assembly GCA_004025045.1 of Sigmodon hispidus. Classification (NCBI taxonomy): domain Eukaryota; kingdom Metazoa; phylum Chordata; class Mammalia; order Rodentia; family Cricetidae; genus Sigmodon; species Sigmodon hispidus. Next base: position 16,087 of record PVIH01016394.1, read on the forward strand.
CTAGTAGTGCCTAGAATGTTTGTTACTGAATGAAACTTATCCTGATTGGAAGTGATGCTAAGCAAAACTGGGATGAGGTACTGTGCCGATCAAATGTCTCTGAGGACACAAGCAAACGAAATGCAATCAGGAGTCTCAGAGGACTTGGGCCATGAACATGGAGCCTTTCTATCCAGCTGGTGCTAGCTTTCTGAGTTCTGGGCCTTTCTCAAACTTGTGTGCTTATATTCTACATTTCTTCCCCTCTCTTCTAACCCAGAGTTTGCTACTGACCCACACACATGACACATGATGATGTCTTACCATGGCTGCTTCAGGCTTTAGGTCAAGATGGATGGAGGCTTGAACACCAGCCCAGAATCTGAGTCTCCATTGCCCTGAAGAAAGCCCGGTTGTCTTCCCCTTAGCTAGCTTTAGGGCTCTGTGAGGCCTGGTTCAGGTGGGGGTGGAAGCATATCAAATCATATGTCACAAATATGGTCGCCAGAGCCCACGACAGGTGTGATCCTTAGAGAGAAGAGGTTTGTCTTTGCAGTTAAAGTCTCCAGCTATTTGAGGAAATCATTTCTAGCACACAGCCTCATCGAGAGGAGAGCCTGTCTTTGGTGAGGGAAGAGATCACAGTCTATGAAGAAGCTAGCTGTGTAGCTAGCTATTCAGGAGTCTTTTCTGCTCATGGTGCAGCTAGAAACAAGCGGGCATCAGGTTAGTTTTTTCTTCAGAGGATAGCTGGTGTCTGGTTGCCCTGTGACAGACCTTAGTGTGGATGGATCGAGGAAGGAAGAAGGAACAGTCAGAAGTCCCAGGAGTGCAAGGTGAACGTGGATGTAGTATCAGCACCACTGTGGCTGGTGCTTCTCTGGCCCCCTTTAGTTTGGTTTTTCTGATTGAGAAGTCCACCCTTGCAATCTTTAATCATTGTTTTCTGTGGGCTGTTATTCCAGGACTCAGAAGGCAGAAGTAGATGGATCTCACTGAATCTAAGACCATCCAAGTCTACACAGGAAGTTCCAGAATAGCCAGGACTACCCAGGGAGATAGGGAGATGTCTCAAAATACTTTGATTATTTTTAATTATGTATGTGTGTGTGCTCATGTGGGTGTGTGCAGATGTCTGTAGGTCAGGGGTGTCTTTATCTCCTTGAGCTGGAGTTACAGGTGTAGTTCTAAGCTGCTTTATGTGAGTGATGGAAACTGATCTCCGGTCCTTTGCAAGAGCAGTTTATGCTTGACCTAAAGTCTGTGCCATCTCTCTAGCCCTGTGTGTGTGTGTGTGTGTGTGTGTGTGTGTGTGTGTGTGTGTGTGTGTGTGTGTAGCAAGAGAGGTTTCTTCTAGACGAGGCCACCTTGAACAGCTCCTTGACAAGGGACTTGGGGGAACAGGTACCTCACAGAGAGGCCTTAGCTGGCTGGGTCATGTGGCCCATGGCTAGCTGGTGAATTCTGCCATGTGGATTCAGCATTTCATTTGAGACTTTATAATATGATACAGACTGAAAATGGTAAGCAGAATTATGTTGCTTCTCTGTGTAACTGGCATTTGGATTTCAGGAGCAGGTCTCTTTCTGCCAGCTTAAGCGAAATTGGTAAATTCTCTTCCGATTCCTGACTCTGGCTAGTTTCCCCCGTAATAACAAAGATAGTTTAGCTTCCTATGAGCACGCCATATACTGGAAACACCTTGATGAGGTCTGAGGACTTGCTCTGAGCAGAGCTGGCTGGTGAGCATCTTGAAGCCCCTCAGTAACTACCATGTGTCCTCAGAAGACCGCTCACCTGGGACCTTGCCTGATCAGCTCGGCAGCTCTGCTTGGGGCTGAATTCTCTGGTGCTGCTAAACAAGTGCCATTTGACCTGTGCCCTTTGAAGACCAAAGAGTAATGAGCAAGTTAGTACTGTGGACAAGGCTATGATGCTTTTAAAAGTTATTTCAGCCGCAGCTTTGACGGTTCCCTTGTGACGATACTTGGTGTTAACTAGTGCTGTTCTGCGTGGTATGTGCCCTGTTTCTCCAGTGGTTGTCAAAGGCACATGTTCAGTCGGTAATGACAGCTCTGATGTTTTTTTTTGCTGGCTACCTGCCAGGGGTACCCAGTGGGTGGCTTCATCCAGAAGCACTGGAATTGTAAATACAACAGACAGATCATTTTATGATGCCAGACTGAAGAATTCAGCTTTGGCAGATGGCCAGGAACCATTGATTTGGGCTTGGATTCATGGCTCTCCGGGTGTTTGCCAAGTAAGATTAGTGAGCTTGGTTAATTATACATAGGATTTGCACCCCTTTTCTCCCAGTTATTTCTGTCTTAAGCCAGTATAGCACTTGCTCCAGTGTGCCTCATTTTGTGATACTGATGTGTGGATGAGTTTCCACCCATGGTTTTGGTAAACGGGGAGCCACTTCTGTTACTGACATCTATGCTACTCTGTAACATGTAGCCTCTCCGGTTCTGAAAAGGGATTGATTTGGCACTTTGCCCAATGTTCCCTATATTCAGGACAGTGTTAATACATCCTCGTTAAATTAAGCCAATTTTTTATTCTTTAGAAGGCCCGTTGGTAACATTTCCCAAGTTTTACAGGACATGTGTGTTGTGGCTTTCCAAACCAACCCCTCTGAGGGTACAGCTGTGTGAGTACTGAGCTGGTGCTGCTTTGTAAAGCTGTAGAGCCTTTAGAAAGGGGAGCCTTGCTGGAAGTGGGTCACTGGAGGAGGGTCCTGTGAGCTGGTAGTTATGTGCTCCCAGCTTTCTGGCAGCAGGCCACGGAGCGGCAGCCTCACAGTCACGCCTTTCCTGGCCAGGTCAGACCCTCAAATTTTAATCCAATCTAAACACCTCCCTACTTTAAGATCCTTCTTGTCAGGAATTTGGTCCCAGCAATAAGATAAATATCTAAAACAGTGCATCTTTCTCATGTAATGTTTTTGCCTTTCACCACAAAAATAATCCCTAAATATCTAGAGAGGATGTGGTCTTGGAAGACAAGATGGGAAACCAAGTTCTGAGTGGAGGTTGCTTGGAAGTATAGCTTGTGTATGTTCTTAGCTTGCCTCTGGTATTCACCAGCGAACAATAACGATGGCATCCAGGCACCTCCTTCAGCTCCTCTGCCTTTTATCCACCTCCCAAACCTCAGGTACAATGTGCAAAAACCAACCCTTTCCCTTGATAATTTGATGACATTTAAAAAAAATACACAAACAAAAACCTTTCATACTCACGTTGTTTTCTGGGATAATTTGAATGGACCATTTCACTCCCTTTTAACCACCCAGGCAGGGACACACAAGTTCGTTGACCAAAATTAGGCCCACTTGTGCTTGTTTTATTTCTCAGCTTCATGTGGAACCTCAAGTTTTATGATTTTCCTTTCATCTAGAACTTTCTTTCTTCACTAAACGGCTGCCTTTGGTTCTCGCCTTGCCTGTAACCTCTCTTGTCCGCTTTTGCTAGAATCTGTTTGGACAGGCCCCCACTGTGCAGAGCCCACTAATGGTCATCCCCATTCTAAGCATGGCAGTAGCCAACGCTGGTCCCTCCCCATTGTCCACTGTAATAACCCTTTGAACCTCTTGCTGAGTCATAGAGGCCTTTGCTGTCTGACCTCAGCTGACCCTTTTGCACTTAACCTTCCCCGCTGCCTTCATTCCGGCACACAGGCACGCTAGGAAGGGATTTGCCAGACTCAGCAAGTGAGCCTCTGCATTGTAGTCTGCTCTCACCTCCCATGCCTTGCCTATCTGTTCCCTGAAACAGGGTGGCACAATCTAGATTGCTCCAGGACGTTTATTTGGTTACCTCCCTTCAATTTAGAAATTCCTAAATTCAGAAGCCACTTCACTTTCCTTAAGGTTTTAGGTGGTTGGCTTCATTTCAATGAATGTCAGCGTGAGGAAAAAAAAAAAGAGCACATGTATTTGCTAGGATAAAAGGGAGTTTGCATCACCGTCTCTCATTGGATGAGCTATACGGGGCCATTTCAAAAGAGAACCTTAGCTTTGCAAGTTATTTTCTCACACAGGGAAATTCTGCACCACACCTAGATCCTGGCAGCTTCTCCACAGATGTACCTCAGAGAAGTGAGATGCCCAGACAGGAGACTGGGAGTCCTCAAGTTTCGGTCCTAGCTTGGCCCCTGGCAGGACAGTCTCTCAGAACATCTCCCATTCCTTTATGAGTGGGCTAGGTATTTATTTGTGCATTTTAAATTAGAGTTGGGTGCTCTCTGTTCCTAGGTGCTAGAATGGAACCCTTTCGCTTTATTTCATCTCATTGTGCTCTTGGGCAAGCCTGTTCTCTGAGCTCATTCTCTGCATAAGTAAGATGGATATAATATATCTGCTTCCAAGAGAATAAAGAGGTAGGCAAAAATGGAGACTAGATCCCACAGAGAAGGAAAATAGCTGAATCCTGAGGCCAGATCACTTGTTCCAGTCAGACCCCAGCCCTGGCCTGACAGTTGTCTTTGGAGGCAGACCCCAGCACAAGACAGCAAGCTGTAAACATGTAGCTGTATGTTTTCTGCCTGCTGTGGGACTGACAGACCAAAGTTTGTGCAGAAACACCCTGGGAGTTCTCTTACTCCTGCTCTCCACCCTGGCTCTCTACAGTAACTAGTGCATGGTAGACCAGTTCTCTGTCACCTTTGGACACTCAGAGTGAGACTTTACACACTCAAGGTTCTAGCATAGAATGGTTGTGACTCTCAGAGCTTCAGGGCTGGTAGCGCCTTTGGCTCTAAGCACAAATTCTTGGGTTTCTCCAAACCTACTGAATCAGAAATGCCATGCCCGCAGGGTGATTCCCTGATGTTAAGAAGTTTGAGAACTACCATGGAGGTTTTATGAGGCATGGTGTTGGGATTGTCCTAGTCCCTCTGTTGGCAAGAAAATTAGAACTCAGTTGATGAAATGCAAGCATATTTATTTGTTGCTAAGGCTAATAGGGGCTGAGCATTTTAGATTTTATTTGTGAGATTTTTGGGAAACACCTATGCCTTACACGTCTATAGTTTTTCTATTCTTTGTGACAATGAACTTTATTTTCCAGAACTATAGTAGGGGTGAAGCTTGGGGCAGATGATTTCCTCTTTTTTTAGTGAGTCAAGGGGAAAGTGCATCTTAGTGACCACAGGTTAGGAGAAGTGAGTAATAAGAAAGATTTCATGGTGATGAAAATTGCAAGTCTGATAGTATCTTGTAAACAGTTGAGTCTCCAAAAATAAGCATCTATATATTCCAACTTTGGACACCACTTAGGAGCTTGAAATTCCTGGCCCTGCAAAATAAGGTGCCTAGCTAGAGAGGGCAAGAGAAAGCAGAAGTTTGGGGCTCTTAACTGAAATCTAAGGTATGATTGATTGAAATCGGGGTGTGGCTGCCATTTTGCTTCTTCCTGCTTCGGTATGGATGTTCTCGATTTTTCCATTTGGGGGATGGAGGCTGTGTTTGGTAATTCTGAAGAACTGAGAATCCTTTTTTAATTGCTGTTTTGTTTGGAGACAGTCTAGTTGCCTAGATTGCCTTGAACTTACTATTAGCCGGGGAGGCTGCCACTGAACTCCAGATCCTCTCTACTTTTCAAGTGCTAAGATTATGGGCTTGGCCCTCCATAACCTGATTCTTCATTGCTTATCTTGGAGTTGAAGGAAGGTAATTTTATACCAGGACCCTCGAGAAAGAATAGCAACTATTTCAGATAACACTTTTCCTAGTATTTTGGAAGTGGTGTTGAGTGTTGGAGAGACCAGCTTTGGATCACAGGCTCACCTATCTGTCTTTGAAATATTAAGTACCTTCCTGCATTGTCTTTGACTCTCTGTTCTCACATTTACTTTGGCTTTTGCTGTTTTAAGACAGATTTTGCTATGACTTTTGGGTTGCCCTTGAACTTGTGACCATGAATCTCAAGCTTCTGCTAAATATCAGGATTACGAGTGTATGGGGTCATACCTTGCCCACTCTTGTCGGATGGGGCCTAGAGCAGACTCTGAGGAGCTTCCCAGAAGCTTGAATTAACTGCTTAATGCAGAGTTGAGCGTACTTGACTGTTTCCTTCACTCCTGAGAACCGTTGAGGCCTCTCTGCTCCTCCTTCCACCAGCCACAGTTCCTCTGGATGTCCAGTTCTCTCAGAAGACCCCTCCCCTCTTCCCCTTCGCCTTCTACCCCCAGTTGAAGATCTTCTGGACGCCTGCTCTCCTTAAGCCAGCAGTCTGCATTGAGTGAATTCTAATTAACATGACTGTAGACACTCTGCATCTTGTGAATTCTAATTAATGTACTAGTAGCAGAGTTCAGATGTCTCCCAAACTACCTCTGTGCCTGAGTAGGGAAAATTGATCACTTCCCTGAGAGTCCTTTACTGGGTGTTTCTCGGTTTTCTTTCCAGGGGAAAATGAACTTTTATATTTACTTAACTTTTTCTCCTTGAATTGGCCATTTCTTAGCTGGCTTTGAAGCAGGTTTGGGAATCATAGCTTGTATTGACATGGCCTGATAAAGGAAGGTGCGAGAAAGAAGACTCCATCATGATAGAATGTGGAAGAAAGTCCAGCTGGCTGTGCCCAGGCTGTGAGCTGAGAAGGATGCCAGGGGTGTGGGGGGGTGGAGGGGTGTTAGGGTTAGGGTTGGGGGGTCATATCAGGAAAGGAGGGAGGGAGAGCGTGTGTGGGGGCTGCTGTGGAGGAGGCTGAGCAGCAACAGAGACCTGATGGTGAGGCTGGAGAGTGACAGCACCAGTGTGGCCAATGTTGCTCGGCCACAGGACTTGGGCAATTTCCCCTGCTTCAGACTCTGTCCTCAGCTTGTAGCTGACCCATAACTCCAAGCACACTCATTTTTTGATACTTTCATAATTTTTTTTTATTGTTTGGTTGTTACCCCTCATGAGCTCCTATCTTCGTGGAAGAGGGTGAAATGAATATAGTTGACTCCTCTGTATCTTTAGATTCAATCATCTGGATTGGAAATAACTTGGAAAAGATTGATTCTCTACTAAACACGTCTATATCTTTTTGTCATTTCCTAAGTCACACATTTTTTTCGCTATTTGCAAATTTACATATGGGAGAGTGTAGGTGGGTCATATACAAACACACTATCATTTTATTTGGAGGACTTCAGGGTTCTGAGATCCTAAGGAACAACAAACTGTATATAGAACTGAAGACTTTAGTTCCCTCTAAAAGCTTGGAGCCACCCTAGATGTCTTCTCCTTAGAGAGCCTCTTGTCCAGCTTTGGGTCTCAGCTTGCCTGTCTTCAGCCAGACTGACCCAGTTCAAACACAGGGCACTAAACTCTTGTGTGCCTCCATTTCGTCTGTGAGGATGAGTACCCTCCTGATGGGTTCACGGTGTGAGTGCAGCAAAGGGACACACCCATTGCTGCCGGGGACTTGGTGAGGACTGTCTGAGCATTTGTGCAGTTACTGAATGTGAACACTGAGTTTCCTGACTCCACTGCCTTTTGGTGTGTGGTTTCTATAACTTAGCAGAGGCATTTTCCCAAGCACTGAAATGCAAATGTTGGTCTCTCCTGTCTCATAAATGTTGCTCTAAGCGTTTTGTTTTAAGGATATTTTTGATTAATAGTTGTGCTTTTCTGTGATATCTGTTAATAAAATCTTTTCTTATAGGTTGCATTTAAATCATCGTAAATTCCTTCACATACATTGGGATTAATTTAAGACAAAAGCATAAAAATACTCCCACACAATTTTCTGGGCAATCAGCTGTCACAGGTTTCCCCTTTTGTGTGTGGTTTTTGGGGTCCTAATGTTTGATTTTCTGATAAGTCTGTTTTCTCACGTTAAGGAAGTTAAATTCGGTGAGTCCCACGCCCCACCCCCACATTGCCTTAAGGGTGACTAATGTATTTGTTCTCCAGGGATACGTGGTAACCTCTAGGCCCTATGATAACAGGGTTAATGACCCCTCTGAGAACATGTGAGCAGCGTGACAGTGCTCACCTTCCCAGGAAACAGGCGGTGAAACAGGTTCTATAGACCTGCCACCTGGGCCTTCAAGGTTTTAGGAAGTGGCAACTGCTAACTTACCGGCAAAGGCCTTGGGAAGGAGATGGTTAACTGCTTGTCATACTGTCCTCCAGCCTGGCTGATTCTGTAATTGCCAGGAGGAAGCCCCTGCTGAAAGCCTTTCTCTGGTGACTGGAGCACGATGGGGGAGGAGCCAGGGCTCTTCAGAGTCTGTTCCCTCCTCTGGCAGCCTGGCGGTGTGCTCGGGTGTGGGCTGGCTGCCACCCTCACGAAGTGCACGTAGCCCCGTCAGTCATCATCTCCCAGCTGGCCTGGGGCCAGTCCTCCACGGGAAGGGCTGGCTTTCCCAAACCCGAGCAGCCTGCATTGATATGTGGATGTTGCCAGGCCTGTTTACTGTGCCTAATTGCGGGACTTAGATGAATCCCCTTCAAGCCAAGGAATTAGCTACATCTGAGAAAGGAATGCCAATTGTCTCTTCAAGTCCTGGTCTTCTGAGAGTTTCATTGGCTTTTTAGGGAGAATGACTCCCTCAAACTTCATGCATGAGTTGGGGACCCCATGGAATGGAATCTTGACCAAATACTGTTAGTTTGTTGTTGTTGTTTTGTTTGGGGCACATGTGTGTTGTGTGGTGCATATCGATTGCTTATGTGCATGCTTCTTCTCAGGGTGTGGAATGGGAGCCTATTTCTTTAACATAAAGATCTCAAAAGACTATGGTGCTGCCTGGTACCTCTATCATCAGTAATGCAGAACAACTAAATGAAGGTTAGCATCTGCTGGTGTTTGTATGATCTGGAAGCTGGGGCCAAGTTCACTGAGGAGTGGCTGGAGAGTGAAACCCGTGAATTATCTACCTGTCCATTACAGGAAGGGCAGGCAGACCCACTTCACTGAAATGAACACTCCGCCATTTATAAATCCTATTTGGGGAAGTCCTAAAGTTCCTTCTTGGTTGTGCAATAATTCAGGTGCAAGGGCACGCACACCATCACGCTGCATCGGCAATGAGGTTAATGTGTGGCACAGACCCTGGTGTGTGGGTGCCTGAAACGGCATTGGTGTTAGTGTGAATTTAGGGCCCATGAGGATGGCAGAAGTAGTTTCCCCTGTAAAACTAGACCTTGGGAAGGAAAGCAGGGAAGCTGGATCCATGCTGCTGCCCCCCAAACCACACCTTCCTTTAACCCTCATTCTGGCGCTTTGGTCTCTCAGCAGAGGCACCTGAAGGCAGCAAATAGAAGGAAGGGCTTGATCTTCACCATTGATAGAGATAACACTGAGATGCTAAGATGGCTCAGGGCTGAGCCTTTGCCTGCCTTTATTCTTTGTTAGATGGTGGTTAAAATGAATCTGTAAAGATTCTAAAGCTGGGTCAGTGAGATGGTTCAGCTGGTCAAGGCACATGCTGCTGCCACACTGGACCATCTGGGGTCAGTGCTTGGGAACCCACACAGCGGAAGGAGAGAAACTATTGCCGTGGTTGTCCTATGGCCTGGGTGTGTAGGTGCAAAGAATGGCGTGTGTGTACACATGCCTACACACACACACACACACACACACACACACACACACACACAGGGGAGAGAGTGAAAGTCATGCAAAACTTTTTCTAAGTTCAGGAAATAACAGCTGCCGGCTGAGCCAGCATATGAAAGTGAACACAGAAGCAAGGTTTGGAGTGAAGAAAACACAGTGTTTTAGAAATTTCGTGCATTGTGGAGGTCAGAGGGCAACGTTCTAGAAATCAACCTTGAATCCCAAGGATAGGGCTTAGGTGGCCTGGCGGCTGGCTCCCTCCCACCGCATCTTCTCATTGGTCCATGAGGCAGTCCTGAGCCACTTTTCATGGTAGGAACTTAATCTTGTTGCCTTTGAAGACCACAAACCCTTGATGGAGGAGGAAGGGAACTGAGGGCTGAGTCACAGTTTCTGTCAGCCTTTTCATGCCTCTGCATTTAATTTGCAAAGGGTATTTGGAGTTCTTCTACTCAGTGTCAGAGCCAAGTGGAGAATGTCATTTCACATGCTGGCTTCAGCTGTCTTTCTTTAACTTAAAAACCATTTAAGAACAAAACTTACAAAAGACTCTTCTGGCCCCTCTAGTTTGCTGGTTTGTTCTTCTCCTCTTCTGCTCTTTGTGGTAGGATGCTTGCAAAAGGCATTTGGATGTCTAGAGATTTTAACTTTCCTTTTTTAACGGGAGAAATCCCGGCTTAGAGCTGTTTCCTAGCCCGTAGGCCTCTGTGCAGTCAGTCACTTGTCACCGTTCCCCTGTCCCCATGTGTCACCTTAGGGGCCCGGCCTAAGCAGGGTACTTTTAGCAGCACAGGACATGGAGTGTTGAAAGGGTGGCTGGCCCTGCTCACTGTCCACATGCATTGTGTTCAATATGTGCTGAACGTAAACCACTCTGAAGCATACTCCCCAATAGTGACTTCCGGTTCTCCTCCCACGTGACACCTAGGCTCTTGCCACCTGGATGACAATGACATTGTCTCAAGCCAGAAAACTCAGCCTGACTTTCTCCCACTGGGCTTTTCTCCAGGCTCGTGAAGGTGTGTGCCATTCTCCTGACTCTCAGTGTGGCCGTGCCTTGGGGTAGAGAGGGAAATGCTAATGAAAGCAATCTCAGATCTCTGCCCTATGAATTTTACATGGATTATTTACTTCAGTTTGCCTAAACCCATTTTTGCAGATGAGTTAGCTGAGGTATAAAGAGATTTCAGCCCTGGTGACCCTATACCTAAGCTGTGCTGCAGTCCCAGGATTCTGTGTGAAAGATCTGCTTCTCTCTCTCTGATAGTTATCCTCTCCTCCTCTAGCTCCTTCTTTCTGACAAAGTCTCCGAAACAAAACCATGCTCAATTAAACAAATCCTAGGACCGAGAGATGGTGCTCAGGAGTTAAGGGTGTGTCAGTGCTCTTGCGGAGGCCTGATTTTGATTCTAGCACCCAGGTCAAGCTTCTCACAGCAGTGTGTAACTCCAGCATCCCTGGGATCCCGTGCCTCCTGGCCTCCCAAGCTCTGGCCCCTTCACAGCCATATTAATCAAGAATATTAAATCCTCCAGAGAGAAAAATTAAAAAGAAAATTCTTAAAAGCTCTCCCATATTTCTGTTCCACAGCTAAGAGGTCTAATTTGTTAGATGATCAAACTTTAAAGGCCCTTCAGTCAGCTAGCTCTAAAGTTCTGCTGTTCCTCGCTGGGCCTTTTGTTTTTAAGATACTTTCTTCTTTTGTTGTCCAAGCTGATCTAAAATTTGCCATCCTCCTGCTTCAGCCTCTGTAGGAACAGAGTAACAGGTATGAGATACCATGTCAGGCTTCTTGGCTAATCGGAAACAATATCTGTACACCAATTATACATTTTTATAAATGAAATGATCAATTTTTAAAAATTTGCATAAAACACCACTTTGCATTTTGTAAAGATCAAATTATACTGAGGAATCTGACTCCAAAGTCCTCAGCAATAAAGTACATTTTCATAAAATGCATGCTGTGGCTTCTTTTGTTTTCCTTTTGAGGGGCTGGGCATCATGCTGTGTGTGGCTCTCCTGCTTAGCTGTACCCCCAGTCTGCAGTATGATATATAGGAAAATGCTAAGTTTTCAGTCTGAATATAAGCATTATTGCTGAATGGACGATGAGGCTGCCGATGCCAGTTATAATGTGGGTCTGTATCTGCTGTCAGGCTATGGACAGCTTTAGAGCATCCAGTTGGGGCCTTGGAATGGAAATCCAAGGCTTGAACTCGGACCTTAGTTTCTTGTTTGTTTTAATAGTTCTCCCACAGCACAATTTTCTTTGCTGCCAGTGGCATTTGTAAAGTAGATTTTATACTTGTGTTTTGCTATAGTTTTTCCATGTTCCTTCATGTCTTCTTGCTTGAACGTGACCGTGGAGGTGTCTGAAGTACATATCTCTGGTGCAGAGCCAGCTCAGGAACACCTGGTTCATCCTTCTCATTTCCTGTTGCTACAGAGCTTTGGTGAGGCCTCTGGGGATGGGGGTTCGTGTAGGGGGCCAATGCAGGGAACAGTGATGCATCAGAGGACGTGCAGAATCAGAAGACATGCTGAGTCATCTGCAAACACAGCACTAGAACAAGGCTACACTGACTACGGCACCACAGGGACACTGATATGCTATAAAACTGCTCTAGATTTCGAGTATTGGTCAAGCCAGGAAGTTTTTGTCAATAAAAAGCCTCTAATAAATAAGATACCTTCCTGGTGAATGTCAGTGTTGATAATCATTAAAATTCTCCAGCCCTGTTCCCATAAAACAATAAAGCATTGCAACGTTTCCCTCCGTTTTGAACTCTGGATCCTTCTACAGACTTGATGAAGCTTAGATAACAGATCCGATAAACCCATTAGTTTCCGGAGCCTGTTACTGCCCCGTGCACAAATTGGCACAGACTTGATGACCCGTCATTAAAGTTGCCTCTCAGCGCATCCTTAGCTTCATAGTTTGAGATCCTTGGTTTCATCCTGGCAAGGACCAGCAGACAGTTGGGAATGTGTCCCAGCCAAAACTTGTGTCCTGTCTCCTCTGGCCCTCAGCCAGAAACCTCAGTGGTACAATGGGTTAGCGAGGTTGCAGCGGGACCTTTGAGCTTCCCGGGGTTTCCTTCCATTGTTTCAAATGTGATTCACATGACTTCTGCAATCAGAGAGAGGGTGAACTTCACTCTGGCCAGAAAAAAAAAAAAAAAAAAAAAAAAAAAGGATCTCTTCCTTCCCTTAAACACATGTATGCTCACAGTTAAAGGGGTGTCCAAATGGTTAAATCCTTAAGGAATTGTGTAAGCACATTTTTTGCATTTCATACCTGTAGCAATTAGTGGAAGATGTGTTTATGGGAACTATCATTACTTCCTGCATGCATTTTACTTTGAGCTGACTCTGAAGCCGGTTAGTGCCTCTTATTACTCTAGAAAATGCTACTGTTCTGGGCATTGAGCTGAGATCAGGTCTTCACTCTTCTTGAACATCAGAGGACTGTGTGAATTACTTGTCTCGTTGCTGTGACAAAATGCCCGACTAGCGACTCAAGGAAGGAAGGATTTATTTTGGCTCAAGTCCCAGGGCACAGTCCATCTCGGCAGGAAGTCATGGCAGCAGTAGTTCAAAGCAGCTGATCACATGACTTCCACAGACAGGAAGCAGAGGGAGAAGATTGCCGATGTTCAAGCTCTGTCTCTCCCTTTTTAGCTAGTCTGGCGGTTCGAACAGGTCTTCTCTTCTCAGTTCACTTAATCTACAAAATCCATCAGGGATAGGCCCAGAAATTTCTCTCCAAGGTGATTCATGCTGTCAAACCGGCAGTCAATAGAAATCGTGCTCCTCATCACAGGAAGGAGCCTGGGATCACACAGTTCGTTGCAGATGAAGTAGATGGCATCCCCCTGACCACTGACCTTTTCTGAAAGCAGAGCTGTTTCAAAATATAAAGCTATAGCACTGGCTGGCAGCAGGGTTTCTTTTCTTTCTTTTTTAAGGTCCTCTCAGGGAGACTGGGCTGTGGGGGGGTCGTGCAAATGAGTGAGTAATTGTACCTAAACGACTTTCAGTGTTGACCCTTACACTTCTGATGGCTGCTTCCAGGAATAGGTAATTCCCTTTGTGTCCTATGTGCCTTATTTATCTCTTCCTCTCCAGCCAGGACAGTCATTTCTATCTGTTCCCAGTCATCTTCCCTCACACCAGTATCTGTCTGGTAGGATCATCATTTGTCAAATCCCGATTACGGGTCACCTCAAAATCCCGTTTTCAGGGAGATGTCCAGGCTAACAGACTAACATCAGCTCTGCACATGACGTCACAGCAGCACTTTGGAGCTTCAGGGGCAGGCTGGTGGATTGCTAGCTGTGCAGAAAAGTGAAGTGTCAGGCATCTTCTGTCTTAAGCTTCAAGTTCATTGCAAAGCCTGGCCACTACTCAGCCTTCTAGCGTGCATGCGTGCGAGTGTTGTAAAAGATTTTTGAGCCCCTTTGGGCCAGAGGTTTTTGACCTTGCTGAGGCGGCTTTTTTTTTTAATAATTTATATGTTTATATTAATTTTATATTGTTTGGTCTATGTCTTAAGTATATTATAAGTTAGCTTTTTAATTTTAATTTAACTTAATTTTAGTAATCTATCTGCCAAGTGGCTCAGCCCATGGCTCATTTGCATTTTTTATGGTTCTTTTTTGGGGGGCTGAATGGAGACTGACTGACTCTGCCCTCCTTCTATTTGTTTTTAATTTTTTTTGTCTATTGTTATGGTGTTTGTTATAGACCAAAATAGTTATTTTATTTATAACATATAGAGAATATTTTCACCACATGCATGTGTGTGTGTGTGTGTGTGTGTGTGTGTGTGTGTGTGTGAGAGAGAGAGAGAGAGAGAGAGACCCAGCTCTGTTCTGTGTTTTAAGTCACTGAATCATCAGTGGCTTACTTTGAGGCTGTACTTACCTGAGCAGTCATTTTGCTCATGAATTAACCTTGCTATTTATCAGGGAATATTAAACCAGATCCCCCAAGTGTGTCTGAAGGTAGGCTTTCAAAGAGGAAGAAAGAGCTATTTATCTAGGTAGCCTGGGATCTGGTTTCAGCATAAGTTCATTGATACACTTGTCCCCTTTTCAGTGGGTAGCTGTGTGCCGGGTATGCCTTGGGTGCTATGATCACACTGGTAAACCGTAGGGAAAGCTTTTGACCCTCATTTTACATCATCAGTTCCAATATTTTCCTTAAATATCTTGAATTCTTATGAACTATTTTTAAATTATAGTGGTGTATTATAATGAGAACAAGCTTTATATTTGGTTTTTCTCTACCATCTCCATTACATTTCCCTCCATAAGACTGAAGGTATATAAGCCTGTAATTGTAATTCTCAGTAGGATTTTTCTACATTGCTTCCCACTTTCTTCAACCTCGTGGGTATATAGGTAGTACTGAGACAAAGGAGGAGGACCTCACATTATCACCTGCTTTGATAATCATCAAGAAGAGCATAAAAGGAGCTGGAGAGATGGCTCAGAGGTTAAGAGCACTGGCTGCTCTCCCAGAGGTCCTGAATTCAACTCCCAGCAACTACATGGTGGCTCACAACCATCTATAGTAGGATCTGATGCCCTCTTCTGGTATGAAGGCATACATGCAGATAGAGCACTCATATACATACAATAAATAACTCTTTAACAACAGAAAAAAATATGAATTAAGGAATACACTTAATATATATGTATGTATTTTTCCCTCTCAGAGAGGTCTCCCTTTGTCATCTGTGCTGATTGGATAAGGTCTAGGTTCTCACTGACCACTCACTCTTTTTGGAATTAGACATAATTCTTTTGTAAGAAAGCAAGCATGATTCTACAGCCCAGGCCACTGCCAAACATACACATCTCCTAAGCCTCACACCGAAGTTTTTTCTTTTACCTTTCCCCTTTCTCCCCATTCTCTTTTTTCCTTGGAGAGGTCGGCTCATGTAGGCCAGGCCCCGCCCCCTTCCCCCTTCCTGCTTCAGCTTCTGAGTACTGAGATCGCATGCATGTGTCTAGTATGCCCGCCCCGCACATCTTGGGATGCTGATTTTGTGTGGCCCGGATGGAAACCTGCAACCTTAATTTTCAAAAAGGAATGTGAAAGAAAGGCAGGCATCTTGTTGATGATGTAGATGGGTTTCTTTAGAAGGTTCTCAATGTTCTAGAACATGGGAATATTGCTGGACTACTTACCCTGCATGGAGTCCTAAGGCATAGGCTGCCTGTCAACCTTTCGTGCCAAAGGTTATCTCATGTTTATTTTATGTTCGGATAGTAATTCAAAGTTATGTATTGCATGTGTCTGCTGTAGGATGAGGCTATCTAAGCTTTTTTTTGAAAACAGCATCTTTGGGATTATCTCTACAGGCAATGGTGGCTTGCTATCCAGGAAATGGAACAGGTTATGTCCGCCATGTGGACAACCCCAATGGTGATGGCCGCTGTATCACCTGTATCTACTACCTAAATAAGAATTGGGACGCCAAGGTACTGTGGAATTATGGGGGAGGGCTCGGAGTGGGTTATATATGCAATAAAAAGTCCAGATGGGGTGAACGTGCCATTTCCAATTAGATAAAACTTTCAGGAAACTTTAGGAGAATTATAGTTTCTAACAGCTTGTCTGCATTGTTTTTTTGGTTTTTTTAACCTTCCCCCAACTTGTGATATTAGTACCAAAGGTGAGAGAGTAAGGATAGTTAGTGGCTATAAAGTTAATTTGGTGGGGGTAGGATGGTTATGAAAGGGGTTAATGAGGGAGGTATTTTAACATTGGGATGCAGAGCTGATGTGATTCTCAGCTCAGCATATAATGTACACCTTTCCCTCCCAGCAGCAAACTGAGAGAATTCCACAAAAATAGAACTGTGGTATATCAAACTGTCCCTGAGAAGGATTTTCCACATAGTCCTTTTTCTCAGGATGATATGTCCCACAGGGAGCCATTTGTCATAGCTTGTGAGTGGCAGAGGTTGTGTGGCTTATTTTTGTATGGTAGATGGAATGGATAGAGATGTGAAGTTCGTGGAACGTGGTTTAGCCCTTGTATATTCTCTGGAAGTTACGAATGATTTAGGGGTCTGGGAAGTTGGAGAACTTTAAAAGTTTGTTTAGCTTTTGAATTCTGTGCATCTCTGTTTACTGTTCATCACTACAGGCTCTGGCTGTTGTGCTCATGTAACATTGTGTCTCTACTCTATTTGGTAGTAAGACTGGAATTGTTTCTTTAGGGTTTAAAAGTATCTTTTGGGATGCTATGGAGAGCAGAGCTATTGAGCCAACAATAATACATAAGGAAGAATGAAAAGCAACACATATTTGAGTTTCTGCCAGTGTTAGACATACGTTGTGAAGAAACATTGATGTATGAAGCTTGATTTCTACACAGCAGATGACTGAGTAGGACAAGTGGGCTGTATATGTGAGAGGGAAAAAGCAGATAAAGAGAGCGATAGGTGTCCCAAAAGGTATAGACATCATGGAGCGTGAGTTCAGAGAAGGGTCCAGATGGGCATTCAAAGAACTCAGAGGAACTCCAGGAATCATTATTGCAGGGGCAGCTTAGATGTGCTGTTTGATGGAGCTATGAAATTGCTTGGGATTTGTCCGCTTGCTCTTCTGGGTTGAAATATTCTGACATGGACAGATTTGTGTGATGCCCTTCGAGTGCCTGCTATTTTGTGTCTGTGGCCTTCATGGCTGTGGGGCAGAAAGATGCTGCTCTGAAGTAGATGAGGAGCTGTGTATAGCTAGGCCTGAGATAAGTTTGACTGCCAAGTATGAGAGGGGGAAATATTTGGGGGAAAAAAAACCCACTTAAAGTTGAGTTAGAGGTGGAGTTTCTCTTCAGTGGAGCTATTACATTCTTGCTGAGGAATAACTAATTCTGTTCTTGTTCTTCAGTTACATGGAGGGGTTCTGAGGATATTTCCAGAAGGAAAATCATTTGTAGCCGATGTGGAGCCCATTTTTGACAGACTCCTGTTCTTCTGGTCAGACCGCAGGAATCCACATGAAGTTCAGCCCTCCTATGCAACCAGGTGAGAGCCCGGGCCACATTCCTGTTCTGAATTCAGTTTCTCTTTAGTCTTCCTGTTGGCCGGAGCTAACCTTATTTACGCCACAACAATTGGATGTTAGAGTTTTGCTTGTTCTCTCCATCCGTCCATTCATCTATTGTTGAGACAAGGTCTCAAGTCAGGCTGGCCCTGAACTCACTGTGAAACAGAGGATGACCTTGAGTTTCTGATCCTCCTGCCTCCACCTCCTGATGCTGAGGTGACAGGCGTGTGCTATTGCACACTGTTTTTGTGATACTAGAGCATTATGTACACTATGCAACCCAACTACATTCCCAGACCTGCAACTGAATGTTTTGAATCCTCTCCTTCCTTCCTCCCTCCCTCTCTCCCTTCTTCCTTTCTTCTTGTCTTTTTCCTTCTTAGCAAATGGATGTACAGATTTTTAGAGTGACTGAAGATCTTAGAATTGTCTAATCTTAATCTAGAAAGCTCTGATAAAAATATTTATGTCTGTTTCTGCCTCCAATTCTGTATCTTTCAGTAAATGCTGGCATCAGGCAGGTCGCAGAGTGGGGTTTGTACTGGGAGTCGCAGTAGGGTACAGGAGAGCTGTAGAAGGGTAGTGGTAAACCTTAAGTCAAAGCCATATGCACAGCCCTCTAGACATCTCTGATGTGAGCCCCAGAGATACAGATGTGGTCATGATGTAATGTGCTCTGCCCATTATCTTATAATAGGCCACCAGTTCTTACTACTGAAATCTACTTGTGGTTTGTTTTGTGGCAGGATTTCTCTTGTTATTTCTCAATCTCACTATGACCAACTTAAGAGGAAAAACATCAGCAAACGTGATTAAAAGCCCTTCAGTTTTCTTACTGGGCATTAGTATGGCCAATAATAAATATAAAAGTTTTAAAAATTCAAGCATGAGCTGGCTTCAGTTGCAGTCCATTCCATGGAAGGATAAAGCAAGTAACGGGACAGTGGAAAGCATGAAGACATCAGAACTCAACTGCATCTTTTTACCAGTGTCTAAAACTAAAGAAAGCAGGCCTCACTTCAGAAAGATTCTGTGACTTGTGGAAGCTCCATTCAGTGGTCCTTCTCTGTCCCTTCCTGTTTCTTCAGTCTCCGTTCTTTAGTAGGGCAAGTCTCCTTCAGCCCTTCCTCTGTAGACTCCATGTCCCCACAGAATCACCCACTGGAGCCGTTCTAGTGACAACATCATTCAAGTCTCGTGCCTGGCACATGCCAGGAACTCATGTGCTATATACCATTTATACAGACTTCAACCCAAGGGAAATGATATTAAATTAAAATAGGAGTGGACTTCTGATAAGCGGTGGTTTTACAAATGATTTTAATGTGAGCTTCAGAGAGTACTTTGGTGTTTTCTAATAACACGTGCTTGTCTTTCACAGGTACGCCATGACTGTCTGGTACTTTGATGCTGAAGAAAGGGCAGAAGCCAAAAAGAAATTCAGGAATTTAACTAGTACGTGTCTGATCATTTCCTGTGGCTTGAGTTACAGTACACACTTTAGTGTCAGTTGTTACTTCGAGTCATATATAATGATATCTGAAACCTTGGCCTTCCCTGCCCTTAAAAAAATAAATAAATAAAAAAGGAAATATGAGGCATCCCCCTCAGGAGGATGACTGTGTGATGATTTGTAATAGATGGACATATCTTATTGTGAATGTTAATCAGTCATATGCAATATAAAATTTTGTCCATCAATTTGGCATTTATACAGAAAATAGCTAATTTGTGTAGATGGGGGATTTGACACAGTATAAAATCTATCTAACAGTGGGCTCTTAACAAACTGATGTGACAACATGGTTCCTGTCGCCTCCAGTAAGTGTTTATAAGCCACATTTCTCAGAATTGGTTGCACTAAGCTGAGCATGGGGAACCAGCCCTTTAGAGGCTGAAGCAGGAGGATCATGGATTTGAGGTTTTCCTGATATTTATAGTAAGACCTTGTCTCCGATTCCCCCATGTCCTGCCTCCCAAAAACATGTTCTACAAAAGTAGTAATTCTGCCAGGTTGGTTTATAAAAAGGTAAATCCCTGGCCCTCCGAATGCAGGAAATGCTGCGCCTAAGTCCTTCTGTCTAGTGATGCCACACTTAAGAAGTCTTAGAGTAAAAACCGGAGCTATAACTCAGAGGCAGAGAGCCTGTCCAACATGGGATGTCCTGGGTCCAATATTCTACACTGCCCAATAATAAGTGTTTGTTTACATAAAGAGATGGGTGTATCTTTACCTAACTCCTGACCCATTTGACCTCTATACCTATCAAATGCCAAGAAAGACAACTTTGCAAAGTTCCATTGGGAATCTCAATTTGTTTTATAAAATGGGACATTGCTTAATAGGGGGCTTTGTGTGTGTGTAAGGGGGGGGGGTTGTGTATCTATGTATGACTGTGAGAGAGAGAGACTTGGTGACGTAATTCATCAAATTTGACTTCCTAACCTTTTTTTTTTCCCCTGCCACCCATCCAGGGAAAACTGAAGACTGACTGTGGTGTAAAATCGCTGGCCTCATTTAGTAATGGTTCCTGAAATTCTAACAGTCAAGAGCCAAAGAGTCTGTAAAATCCCCTCCTGCCTCCATCTTTTCCATCCCTGTCCCGTTTGTGGTACTTCATGTTTTCTTGTCAGGACTGTGTTGACCTTCAGACCCTCTCTTTGCCAGGTGAACTCATTAGCTCTTTGCCAGGTGAACCTGCCCACAACACCTTATTGGCCAGCGGTTTGACTGATAGATTTGGGGATGCGGCTTTTGAGACAAAACCCCAGGAGCCCAGAGTGACTCTTGTTAGCACTTTATATAATGCTTCCTGATCCGAAAGGAGGAAGTTTGCAAAACACAATGGTGACAGATGCCACAGAGAGGCACCCGTGAAACCTTAGCAGCAAGAAACAGAGATACATATCATCTCAACAATTTCCAGATGTTAACCCGAGACTGGACAATTCTGACAACCTAATGACATTATTACCTCTACAAAGGGCTGCTGTTGTCGTGATCAATTTGTAAGTGTCCCATGGTGGACACTCTATTTCCTGGCCCTACAACCTGGACTTTCTAAATCAGTGACTTTCTTGTTGAAGATGATATCACCAGTTCTCTATTTTTACTTCTTACTTGGAGAACCTAATCATACAGAGAATAAAACTGGCCGTGCCGTTTGGGTTGTTTTATGGCGTTAAAATTGGAAGTTACATCAAAGGACAGCAATCTGGTAATTCAGCATTAGCTTCTGCTAACTGGGTGTGAAGAGCAAAGCTCTTGTGTGCGGGGAACAGGTTCAGAGGGGAGACGTGATCGGAAGCACAGGCAATCCATTTTGTCCATGTTCCTAGCCATGCATTATTAGCAACGACAAAGAACTGTGCTGTATTCTTAAAAGAGATTGGAAATAAAAAGATCTCAAAGCTGTTGGTTCCTCCGCATTGTCTCCCCCACCCCCAGCCTTTCGTTAGCCACCCTAACCCTTGAGAGCAGCCGGACTTGTGGAATTTGCTAGAACTGTGGAAGGTTCTTCTGCAGGTACTCTGTACTTAGCACCTATTTTGTAAAAGCTATCCATCCGTCCTAGTTTTTGCTCCTACCTCCCCATCTCTCAAAGCTCTTTAATTTCTTGCTAGAATCCCACAGGCATCACAGACCCGGAAATGTGTTTCATCATGTTTGGATGTACAAGCTTCCAAGAAAGAAGTTAATATGTTTCCTTTAATCATTTTGGAAAGTGTTTAGAAAGGAGTCTCACGCCTTCCCACCATGGCTGTGTTTTATTTTATTTAGTATTTTCCCCCTTCTAACTCACAATGTCATTTCCTTATTTATTATGTTTAATGTCCTGTAGCCTATGATGTCCAGAGTGTTAGGTACAATGAAGACAGGGATTTTGTATATTTTTGATCAATGCAACATATTCCAAGCATCTAACCCAGTGCCTAGCATATAGCAAGGGCTTAGTAAGTATGTGTCCAATAAACTCAGTCTCCTCTGTAATGGTTTGATTCATTTTCTTTGTCTTTGGTAAGAAAGGCTTATTGGATTTTATATCTATGTTTCTATCAGTTAGACTGTTTGCATTTCTTTCTCTCTTGGATCTAGGACAGTGGTTCTCAAACTATGGGTCATGACCCCTTTGGGGGGTCAAACTACCATTTCATGGATTTGCATATCAGATATTTACAATTCATAACAGCAGCAAATTATAGCTATGAAGGAGCAATGAAAATAATGATGGTTGGGGATCCTCACAACACAAGGGACTGCAGTAAAGGGTCACAGAGTTGGGAGGTTGAGAACCACAGAAGCTGGACCACACTGCCCTAGCAAGCATTCTTCCACTGAGTTGTACTATCATGGTTCTTGCCATTGCTGTGAATTTAGGCTGAGACCTTGAGAGAGCTCTAGTCACAGTGTCATTTCTTACTTGTGTACCAGTGAGTGAGTAGGTCGTTCACAGGGGCCATGTCCCACACAGCTGGGACTTGATCTGACAGGGATCAGAAAGAGAGTGCAAACAGGACAGACATACGGACTGGAATCAGGTGGGCTGTGCTCATGCTGACCGAACAGTATCACCTACACAATAGCTGAACCTTATTATGCACAGCAATGGAGGAGTTAGCTGGTCTCAGGAGACATCTCTGAAGGGAAGCTGTCTCAGGTTGTAGTCTTCTGAGAAGAAGAAGCTGCACATACTGTAGACATTAGGGCTTTGGCATCCTCCTGAGTCTCAGCCATACAGGGCAAGCTTTGCCAACCTGTGGGTCTGAGGCATTGGATCCTTCACATAGCCTGTCTATATCAACAATACACCTTCACTCAGGACTTCATCTGCTCTGTACACCTGTACCAGGGCTGCTCCCTACCCAATCCCAACACACCCTGCTGCCTGGGGTAGCATTTCCTTTGCAGTTTATTGGCTGTGAAATGAGTGAGACCGATCAGAAAGTACCTTCAGACACAGTTGTAACAAATTCAGTGCTGGAGGACAGTAAATAGGTTATGTAGCAAGCAGTTGTTCAGGTTCTGTAAAACTGCAAACACCTTTTCAGGATCGCTAACCTCTGGGAGTGATCTCGACAGTATTCTCAAGGAAAGTTATACAGTCTAATCTCAGGCTATGAACTTCTAGGGAGACACTGTTCATACCTGACCGCACAAGCTAGAGTCCTAGCCTTTCAAGGTTAGTGGGATGGTAGGCAGGAACTGGAAGCAGAAGATGGGAAGGTATCTGGCAGAGGACATGATGACAAACGGTTTAAGTGCTCTTCAGACACAAATACAGACAGGAGCGTCAGAAGTCACTGGAATTTTGACTTTTGTCTGAAGTTTAATTTGTGCTTTTACTTCAGCTTGTTTTTTATGTATCTTTCTGATCTTAGTTATTGATGTTCTTTGATATTTGAAAAACAATTTCTTCTGTTTAAACTTTTGTTTGTAGCCAGGTGATGACACTACACACCTTTCATCTCAGCACTCAGGAGGCAGAGGCAGGCAGATTTCTGTGGGTCTACAGAATGAGTTCCAGGATGGTCAGGGCTACACAGGGAGACCCTGTCTCACAAGACAAAACAGCAAAAAGAACTTTCGTTGGTCAATATTAACTATACAATGTAAAGCATTGTATTACAGCACACACCTTGATCATATCCACTTTTGCCTTTCCTCCGTCTTCTCATTGGCTTAACTATTTTCCTAGCGAATTCAGTACCCTCCCCTTCTACCATGTCATTTATGAGACAAAATATGCCCTGGAGGGATAACATAATTTGTTACAGCATTGCAGTGTTTGGGAGGAGCTACCATACTTTTGATGCCCATAAATATGAGTTTAAGAAAGCAAAAATCTCTTGTTTGGTGTGCAGATGATGAGCTCTATAGTGATCAAAGTTGTTAGAGAATGTTAGGACCCAGCTTAAAGGTTCACTGAAGCAGACAATGCATTCAATCTTACTAGTCAGTGCCCGTGTCTCCAACTCAGAGAGGCACAAGCTTTTTGTGTCCGTCTTCATTGACACTGATGCTCTTGTTAAAGTCAAAATGCCCGTATGGTTTGAATATGAAAGGCTCCATGCTGTTTCGTGTGTTTAAATACTTCGGCCTTAGTAAGTGGTGCTGCTGTTTGGGGGAGATGATGACGCCCTTGGGAGATGGAAATGAGTGGATTAATTAGGTCACTAGAGAGAAGGGGTGCTGCCCAAGCCATGTAGCCAGCTGCTTCACACCCATTCCTGAGCCAGCTGCTGTCCATTTATCAATCCTTGCCCATTGTCTGAAAGCCCAAGCCAAAGGAAATCCTCCTTCGCACTCCTCCTTGTGTGGGAACTGATCACTGCTGTGAGAAAAGTAACTAATGCCATCCTTGGGGACAGAAAACACTTTGGTTGTTCCCTGATCTTCCTGGTCCACTCCTTGCTGTGACAGAACCACTGAGAGGAATGGTAGACACTTGTCACTGGTTGCAAACCAGCTTTGTGATTTTTTGGACCACAAGAGGGAGCCAAGTCGGAACTGCAGGGCACTGTGCACCAGAACACCTGTTGTCTATGGGACACCAAAGAGAATCGGGGCACGAGCTCCTGTACCCTCCTCTGAGCTAACAGCTTCCTGCTGTCCTTCACTTTAGTTACCTCAGCACCATTGGCCAGAGAGACATATGTGCTCCACACGGCTTCCACTTTAGGAAGCTACAGTCCTCCAACTTCTATAGTCTATACGGAACCCAACACCCACAATGAGAGAAGTGGGCGCCCATTGGACTCAGGGCCTGGGCCAGCTGCTCTCCTCAGCTGAACCAAACCACCACTAGGCAACCTAAGAGAAACTGTGTGAGCCCAGGAGGAGAAGGAGGAGCAAGGAGGGTGAGACCCTGAGAAGACAGAGGAAAGGGGAGGGCGGGTGAAGCAGGATGGAAAAGGAGAGTGTCCAGAGGACATTCCAGTCGCCTTGGTGAGGAGAAAGGGGCAGATGAATTGGGCTGGGGCAAACTTCTCCTGAAGAGCAGAGTGGGGTGCTTCAGGGCCTAGCCAGCCATGAGAAGAGGACCTGTGCCCTGCAGAAGCTGGCTTGTGCCAAATTGCACAAGGGAGCTGCTACCTTAAGCCATCTCTTAGAGCATCAGCCAATACACAGCCAACAACTGTGTCCCTCCTTTGTATGTGATACCCACGTCAGTGCCAGGAATAGTAGGAAGCCATAATGGCCATGGGGCTGCTGCTGTCAACAGTAGGGCCTTTGACAGGCCCTGCTAGATGAGGGGAATGTAAGGTTCTCCTGGGCACCTTCAGGCTGAGAGCAGCCCCCTGGAATGAGCAGCCCTTGCACTTTGTCCTGAATGGAGGGGGCTAATCTCTAGCTGCCCTGCAGAGGGTGACATTTAATCCACTAAAGATAGTAGCTAACCATCACAATCAAACTTACAGTCACATTAGATATGTTTTCAAGGTCAAATAGAGACATACTTTAGATAGGTCATCATCAAACACTTCAGAAATCTATAGAATATGACATTTAAGATATTTTAATGACATAGGTTCTTATTGTTTTTGTGACAAGAGATATCTGCTCTTGGCAGCACCAATCTAGTTCAGAGAAGGTAATGGGAATTGAAGAAACTCCATATGGAGTTGAGCTCATGGGGCATGGTTCTGTTCCAGGAATTCTGCGTTATCCCCACCAGTGCATCCTTCCTTGTCACTGTATCGTGATCTGCAATTCCCAGCCCCACCCTCCCAGGCTGAGTTATTTCACTTCAGTTATTGACTAGACTGGGGATGTAGAGAAGTGGAAAGGCACTGTCTGGGTATGTCTATTGAGGGTGATCCCACAGGTCAGCATGGGACTGTGTGGACACAGGGTAGGACACAGCACAAATACAGAAGGTGATTTATGTCCCACCGAGGGTCCCAAGCAGAGTAAATAAAGTGTCTAGGATGAAAAAAAAAATCACTAGTCAGTTATATCAAGACTCAGGAAATCACACATTTAATGAGAAAAAAAAAACCCAAACAAAGAAATCCTCTTGACATTATTTCATGAGAATTAAAAGGCTTACAATAAGAATTCTTCAACAGATTCCCTTGAAACTATGAAAAAAATCATCTCAGCAAAGTGACAGATGCTGTAAGATATGGAAACTGGAGAACTGAAAATATGAGTACCATTAAAAAGCTCAGTGAATGGGGGCCGAGGAGAGGGTGCAGTGTTGTCAATAGCCCTTGCTGCTCCAGCAGAAAACTCGGGCTCAGTTCCCAGCACCCACAGGATGGCTCACAATTGCCCATAACTCCAGTGCCATAGCATTCGGTGCCTTCTTCTGGAACCCAGTGTACACAATGCACATACATACATGTAAGCAAAACACTCATACGCATGAAGTAAAACAAATCTTTTATTTAATATTTATTTATTTTATGTGAATTGGTATTTTGCCTATATGTATAACTGTGTAAGGGTGTCAGATGTTGGAATTACAGACAGTTGTTAGCTGCCATGTGGATGCTGGAATCCAACTCAGGTCCTCCTGCAGAACAGTCAGTGCAGAGCCATCTCTCCAGCCCTGTAAAACAAATCTTAAGGAAAAATAAACAAGACAAACCCTCGTTGATTGGACAGACCCAGTACTACAATGAAGACTTCAGGAGCTAAAACCTGAGAACGTAAAGATATCAGGGTGCATTGAACCTCAAAACCAGAGGTAAACCCATTGGTTCCAGTTCCGCTTCCAAGACCAGGTGCTGTCTGCAGAGTCCCAGCGCACTCTGTAGCAGGGGCAGATAAAGTCTGCCAGTCACCATACCCACAGCTGCTGCTGAGGGAATTTGCACGGCTACCCACCTCGACCTCAAACTGAGTTAACAGATAACTACAGGGGTCCCTGAAGGGCAGACTCAGACCCCGCCCAGAGGTGAGGAGGGATCACCAGGCCCAAGCTCCTATATCCCAGCCAGGGAGGGAGAATTGAGCTCCCATCTGTTCCGGTTCCACTTCCGGGACCGGGTGCTGTCTGCAGAGTAAGTACCAGCGAACTCTGTAGCAGGGGCAGATAGAGTCTGCCTCTCACCATACCCACAGCTGCTGCTGAGGGAATTTGCACGGATACCCACCTGACCTCCAACTGAGCAAACAGATAACTTCTGGGTCTCTGAAGGGCAGATTCAGACCCTGCCCAGAGCGGTGACAGGAGGCACACAAGCCCGAGCGCCACAACTGACCAGGAGCCATCTAATCATGAACCACTGAAGCCATGGGCAAACGTCAGTGCAAAAAATTACATAATAATACAAAGAACAACATGGTAACTCCAGAAGAGAGTGGCGATCTTACAAATATAAGACCTGAAATGAGCAATGAAGAGGAAACAGAAGCAAGCAACACCAAAAATTCCTTTTTGATGATCATCGAAGCTCTCAAAGAAGATATGAAAAATAGCCTTAAAGAAATAGAAGAAAATACAAACAAAAAATTGGAAGAGATGAACAAATCTATGAAAGAAACATGCCAGAAACTAAAAGCTGAAATAGAAGCAATAAAATAGGTACAAACTGAGGCAAAGATGGAAATAGAAAATCTGAAGAAAAAGCTGGAACCACAGATACAAGCATAACAAACAGAGTTCAAGAGATGGAAGATAGAATCTCTGAAGTGGAAGACTCAGTAGCTCAAATAGATATATCAGTCAAAGAAAATAGGAAAACTAAAAAAGCCATTACTCAAAAGGTTCAAGAAATGGGACACCATGAAAAGACCTAATTTGAGAATAATAGGAATAGAAGAAGGAGAAGAATACCTGTTCAAAGGTACAGATAATGTTTTCAATAAAATCATAGAAGAAAACTTCCCTAACCTGAAGAAGGAAATGCCTATAAAGATACAAGAAGCTTACAGAACACCAAAAAGATATGACCCAAAAAAAAGTCAGCACACCACATTATAATCAAGCCACAAAACACACAGAACAAAGAAAAAATTTTAAGAGCTGCAAAAGAAAAGGGCCAACTCACATATAAAGGCAGACCCATCTAAATAACGCCTGACTATTCAATGGAAACAATGAAAGCTAGAAGGGCCTGGTCAGAAGTCATACAGATGCTAAAAGAGCATGGCTGCCAAACTAGAATACTATACCCTGCAAAATTATCAATCACCATAGATAGAGTAAACAAGGTATTTCAGGACAAAGTCAGACTGAAAGAATATCTATCTACCAATCCAGCACTACAGAGAGTATTAGAGGGAAAACACCAACCTAAGGACCCCAGATACACCCATGAAATCACAAACAATCAATAATTCCACAGAAGAATACCCTTGAGAAAGGGAATACAAAAAAGTTACCACCAAAAATGGCAGGAAATATGAATCAATGGTCACGAATTTCCCTTAATATCAATGGTCTCAACTCTCCTATAAAACGTCATACACTAACAAGATGGATACAACAATAGAAGCAATCCTTCTGTTGCCTACAAGAACACACCTCAACTGCAAGGACAGACACAGGCTTAAAATAAAGGGTTGGGAAAAAATTTTCCAGTCAAACGGTCCTAAGAAAAAAGCAGGGGTTGCAATCCTAATATCTAACAAAGTAGACTTTAAGCTAAAAGCAATTAAAAGGGACCAAGATGGTCACTACTTATCCATCACAGGAAAAATTGGTCAAGAGGAGATTTCAATCTTAAATATTTATGCCCTAATATAAGGGCACCTACTTATGTAAAAGAAACACTGCTAAAGCTCCAATCCCACATCAATTCTTACACCCTAATAGTGGGAGACTTCAATACCCCACTTTCAACCCTGGATAGATCAACCAGACAGAGTCCCAACAGAGAAATAAGGAGTCTAAAAGAGGTTATGATGCAAATGGATTTAATAGATATCTACAGAACCTTCCACCCAAAGGCAAAGGAATATACATATTTCTCAGCTCCTCATGGAACTTTCTTCAAAACTGACCACATAATTGGTCATAAAGCAAATATCAACAGATACAAAAAAATGGAAATAATCCCTTGTAACATATCAGACCACCAGGGCCTACAGTTAGAGTTCAACAACATCAAAACCCAAAAAAAAGCCTACCAACTCATGGAAACTAAACATCACTCAGCTGAACCATCTCTGGGTCAAGGAAGAAATTAAGAAAGAAATCAAAGCCTTCCTAGAATTCAATGAAAATGAATCTACAACGTATCCAAACTTGTGGGACACAATGAAAGCAGTCTTAAGAGGAAAATTCATAGCCCTAGATGCCTATATGAAAAACGTAGAGAAATCCCACACTAGAGACCTAACAGCGCAGCTGAAAGCCTTAGAACAATTAGAAGCAAACTCACCTAGAAGGAGTAGACGGCAGGAAATAGTCAAATTTAGAGCTGAAATCAATACAATTGAAACAAAAAGAACAATACAAAGAATCAATGAATCTAAGAGTTGGTTCTTTGAGAAAGTTAACAAGATAGATAAGCCCTTAGCCAAACTAATCAAAAAACAGAGAGAAGAGTGTTCAAATCAACAAAATCAGAAATGAAAAGGGGGACATAACAACAGACCCCCAGGAAATACAGAGAATTATTACATCATCTTTTGAAAATCTGTATTCCACAAAAATGGAAAACCTAGAAGAAATGGACAGCTTTCTGGACAGGTACCATCTACCAAAATTAAATGAACATCAGATTAATTGCCTAAACAGGCCTATAACCCTTAAGAAAATTGAAGCTGTCATTAAAAACCTCCCCAAAAATAAAAGCTCTGGTCCAGATGGTTTCAGTGCCAAATTCTACCAGACATTCAAAGAAGAATTACTACCGTTACTCCTCAAACTATTTCACACAGTAGAAACTGAAGTAATATTGCCAAATTCCTTTCATGAGGCCACAATCACCCTAATACCCAAGCCACTCAAAGACACAACAAAGAAGGAGAATTACAGACCAATTTCCCTCATGAATATTGATGCAAAAATTCTCAACAAAATTTTGGCAAACTGTATACAACAATGTATAAAAGATATCATCCACCACGACCAAGTAGGCTTCATCCCAGAA